>BMAT01012579.1:83873-96807 GCA_019649035.1 Elysia marginata
TGGTAGGTCTGTATAACTGATATATAGATATAAAGTACCTATATGTAGTATTTATATCCCCAGGCGCTCTACCATGGAAAATTTATTGACAGTGGCTTTACCTTGCCCTTTTACAAAAGAATGTTGGACAAGAAACTGAGTATAAAAGACTTGGAGACCATTGACGCTGAATTTTATCAATCATTGTTATGGGTCAAGTAAGTTTCTTTATTTTGCTCATACTATTACAAGAAGGAATATTTAAAGAGATGATGTAAAATTTTGAACACATTTGTCTGAAGGATACTCTTCTTGTTCAACCGGATTGCTACATTGGAAATGATGGGGAAAAACTGAGTCAAATTTTTTGTTGGGGATATAAGACTGATTTGCATAGCTTTTTACATCATTAAGTTGAATCTCATTTGATTGGATTCTTTGCTTACTGTGACAATTCCGATTTGTTTTCACAAATTGTAATAAAAAAAAAGATAGGTTTGTATAATAGGCTTATTATAGACTTTTCCAAAAAATATATGTATCTTATGAGGTTTCAAAGTAATGTAATGTTAAAGAGCCAGATGAGTTATCATGAGACACCGTTCTTAAAAAAAAAAAAAGAAAGTGTATGAAACAGAAACCTAATATACCTGGGATGATGGAGCAAAAACCAGATCTTGGTGTCCTCAGATCCTTTTTAAATCAGAAATGCAGGGATGCCCTTTTTTTCAGGTTTTAACTTGAAATCAGGTAATTCTGGCCCCTTCAGTTTGATTCAAACACATTTTACATGTAGTGTGAGTTGATTTTGTATGAAGGCCTGAGGCGAGGCAAAAACAGTTCAGGGTTTTTTTTTCTTAAGGGCATCCCTGAGAAATTCCAAGAGAGGGCAGGTGGGGGAGGAGCTTTTTTTGGAGAGTTATTTTATTGTGTGCTGAGTTGCCTTAAGCATTTGAGCTGTTAGAGCCCATCTTGCCATTAAGTCTGTCATCTGGTTCCTTTGTTATTGCCATTAGTTTTAAAAAGACACAAAAAAGGAAAAGAAAAGGTGATAAAAAGCCACATTATCTGAACTGGATCCCTGTTATAAATTGTTCCCACCTTAATCCATTTTTTATGTTCTATTTATTCCTAAATATTTTTTGTTTCATTTTTCAGAGAGAACAACATAGAGGAGTGTGGCTTGGAGCTATATTTCTGCGCAGATTTTGAGATTTTAGGCAAGGTGGAACAGCATGACTTGATTGAGGGTGGTAGTGAAATCAAAGTTACGGAAGAGAACAAAGAGGACTACATTAAGTAAGTAAAAAATAATGAATTTGATTGCTGCTGTGAAATACCAAAGGGGAAAATGCTCATTTATTTTAACTGCAGCAAGGTGCTTCTTTTATTTCTGTGGAATAGGTTTATTCAATATATGTACACATCTCCATTACACAATTATTTTTTATCAGCAAAAAATTGTAAACAAAATAAAAATCTAAGCATATGCATAATCGTCTTCTTGAAAGTTTTGAAACAATAGAAAGGAGAAAAAAGTTTTTTTAGCACTAAGATTCCCTATTCCGCAGCCTAAACACCTGATTTTCCTTATGGTTATGTTTCAGCCCGTATTATTCTGTTTTATTTTTGTAATCTGATTATTTTAATAATATACTCATTTTCAGTAAAATGACAAACTGGCGATTTACGCGAGGGGTAGAAGACCAGACTAAGGCTTTCCTGGAAGGATTTAATGAAGTGGTGCCCCTCCAGTGGCTGCAGTACTTTGATGAGAGAGAGTTGGAGGTAATTCAAATTCTTTTAATAAGAAAAATAATCCAGTCTTGTCTTATTGTTCTATTGCCAACTATATCCTGGTTCTCAAAACTTGATTGCCTTGGCTGTTTCTTTGACTTTTGCGGAGAGCCTTCTCCACCATTTTTTGTCTTGTGCGATAGATGTCAGTGGTGGTCAAAATCTTTCTTGGTCTTTGCTTTAAATTTGGCTGTTGATAAAGAAGAAAGGTCCGTGTTGATGGTTTTGGGTTGTGTTCTAATTGGCTTTTCTAGATAACTCCTGCCCTTAGAAAGTATTCCTCCTTAGATTTATTGGTTGAAATTTTGTTATCTCTCCTAAAAATATGTCCAAAGAGGCACCAACAGCTTTTGAAGATGTGCGTTAAAACAGGTTTTTTGTTAGATTTTTAGTATAATGATGAAATCAGAAATGCGTCTAATTTGTCTATTTTAGGTTGTGTGAGTGCCCATTTACCACTTTTGTATTTAAGGATCAATTAAGGAGTGCCCTGCAGAGTTCAATTTTAGTATCCCTGTCTATTTTGTCACTTCCTATCAAGATTATTGGTACAAAAGGGAAATAAATGAACAAAATGAATTGGAAAACTGGAGAAAAATATTTGGCCTTAAACAATATTCTCTTGTAGATCTCTTGTTGAACCTCAGGTCATAAAATAGTGTGAAAATGAATTTTTTAGAACATTGATGTATGCACGATACTTGAGAAGAAGGTATTTCACTTTATGTCAGTCTGTGTAATTTCTCTATCAATTATTTCAATTTTTTACTTGTTTTTTTCAAGTGATGATTTTTATGAGATTTTGAACTGTTTTGTTGCAGTTGATGCTTTGCGGTATGCAAGAGATTGATGTGGATGACTGGGAAAGAAATACCATCTACAAGCATTATCAACGAAACAACAAACAAGTTGTCTGGTTTTGGAAGGTATATGTGTTGGATAATTAAGTTGAACTAAAATTATAAAGGTTCTCAACTTCTTTTTACAGTTTTGTAAATCCATTCACTTAAATTTTGAGTCCTTGATGATAGCACATGTGCTAAAAGATAACTGTATAGGTTTATTTCCCTATTTATGAGAATGCTTGTGTAGGTCTCCCACAAATGAGTCTCTAAGTGGTGCTGGCTGATTCAAGAAAATGGGCATTTTAAACTATTTGGTAAAATTTTTTGCATTATTTGACAGTTGCTTGACTCATACATTGAACCAGTACCCAATAACATGTGGGGAAATATATTGGCACAGTGCCAGCTGTTTCAGCAGCTTCTTATCCTTGAGTCCAGAAGGTATTTTTTTGTTTGTAAATGCCAGTAAGGAGCCTATGAAATTTGTTTTGAGTACCTGTACTTTAGATCTAGAGTTGTATAAAAAATGCTTACTTTTTGCCTTATTTATTTGTGTGTTCTATATCTAAGCCAATAAAGTACTTATGTAAAACTGCATGAAATAAATACAAAAAAATCACGTGCATTTTGAAATATCACAGATGGTCCGGGAAATTGACAATGAGAAACGCACTCGCTTGCTGCAGTTTGTAACAGGAACATGCAGATTGCCTGTGGGAGGATTTGCTGAGCTGATGGGTGAGTTTTTAGTTAAGCAACCTTTCTTACTGTGTGATGGGTTATGTAGAAGTTAATAGGTTAGAATGAAAGTAAATTCATTTTATTCAACTTTTATTTTTATACAAGACATTTCCTATAAAAATCCAAACTTCTCTGTAAATTATGAAAAGTTAATGAAAATACTCAAAATATTGTTTGCTTCAATAAAATATACTATTTTGAACCAAAGTCATCTTAATTTGGCTTTGAGTTAAGTGAAATTTAGAATTTATTTTAATGGGAAGGAAAGAGACTTATTTCCAAGCTTTACCCCTTAGTTTTTTTTAGCAACCCGACTAGAGAACCTCACTTGCTTTGACAATCGGACAGCATTTTTGCGGCACACATTCTTTGCATATGTTGTGTTCATGTAATTTTTTTTACCTACTAAATATTGTCAGATTGTTTTGAAACTTTCAGACATTCAGATGATATGCCAATCTGTTATGTTGTTGTTTTTTTTTTACATTGAGCAGTTCATAGAAGCCGAGGTATAAGTTTGTGAATTTGAAGTTCGGTCTTTAGTTTCTTATGGTCTGGTCTTCCCAAGGAGACTTTGAGCTGTATTCTAAGAAACTTTTTTTTTTTTATATGTTTGTAATATCTAAATGGGTGCTGTAGTTGATAAATAGCAGCATCACAAGAAAATGTTGATCAACTAATCCTGACTATAGCTCTGGGGAATCAATTTCCCTTACCCTCTCAAGCAGGCAGGTAAAGGAAGCCAATTATCACACAAGATCAAGATGAGCTGAAGTGATATTGCTCTTTCATTGGTCATATTAGAGAATTTGTAAGTTAGTGGTCAAGTTTGTCCAATTGGCATAGCACTTTATGTGCCTTTAATAAAATTTTAATTTTTTTTATTCATGGCCTTCCAGTTTCAGAATGAATCTAGAAATTTGGGAAAAGCTAGAAAAATCCCTTGAATACAGTGTAGGTCAAATATAGTATCCCTCTCAAGTTAATCTAATTTTTTGGCATACATCTAGTATATTCTGCTAAGTGAATTCGCCTCTTTCGGGTGAATCATTAATAATTTTTTTTTGTTGTTTCCTAGGGAGCAATGGGCCTCAGCGGTTCTGTATAGAACGTGTGGGAAAAGAGACTTGGCTGCCTCGCTCTCATACATGTTTTAACCGTCTTGATCTGCCCCCTTATCGCAGCTATGACCAACTGGTGGAAAAACTCAACTATGCTATTGAGGAGACAGAGGGATTTGGACAGGAGTAAAAAAAATCTGGACAAGAATGCCTTTAAAAGGATATAATTTTTTGTTGTTGTTTTTTTTAAATATCTGCTTCAAGCTTAAAAGGAAAGAATTAAGTAATATTTTGAATTTGTCTTTAATTATCCTCATGGATCTATTTTCCTTTATAATGAGGAAAAATAAGACATAAGACAAAATATTTAGAATCTTTGGAAATTTGAAACTCTATCATGTATATTGTAACAAAAAGTGAATACAATGTATTTAAGAATTTATAAACATCGTGAAAAGGATGTGATAATACAAAATTTTAAAGTATGGAATTGCTTATGTGAGCATATTCTATTCTCATGCTAGATTGCAAGTAAAGATGTGTAGTACTTATGTGGAAGTATGACTATTTCTTTTATATGTGGAATTAAATGTCAAGAAGCAGAAAAACACTACCAATTTTCAGTTTTGTAAGGTTAATTTTCCAACACTTATTAATATAATTTTCGTGTCTACGAATTTCTCTTGTGCTGTGCAGCTAAGCTCAAACCACTGAGAAAAAGGTAAGGGAAGATAAAATGAAGAGACAAAAGTGAGTACACTTATGGCGAATCTGTATGACGTATGTTAACAAATGCATGTGTTGATAATAGTCCTAAAGTTTGCCTTGGCTCTCCTTAACACAAAAAATCTTTTTTGATTTGTTCTACAGCCAATCCAGATGAGACTGATTTCCAAATTTGATTGTATTATTCATTCTTAAAGGTTCCAACTTTTTATTGTATAAAATGGTCATGTAATTCTTTGAGAATATTTGTCTAGCGGCTAGTCCAAATGAGTTATGTAGAACATTTCTATTTAAGAAAATGCCTTTTTATGTAAGTTGATTCTTCTTTTTCTCCTTAATCTAAATCAATCTTTTCGCATAATTTTTAAAGCTGAGAAGAGCGCAAGGCTTTAAAGATCAACGTCTTGTTTGAAAATTGCGAAAGCTACTCATTTAAACTTGTTGCAAGACATTTGGGGTGTTTATTTAAAGATTTAATCTAGTGAAAGGAATGATTTTTTTTTCAAATTGAAATTTTAGACATCTGATTCAAGGTCATCAGTTTTAAAACATTCATGGCGACCAGAAAGTAAGTATTAGTGAAAAAAAAAAAAATTGGATTTTTTTGTCTATTTGTTTGTTGACAAGAACTTTACAATGATGAGAAAAATTTTGTGTACATGATTGTGTGCTATAAAGTTTTTTTTGCTGCTGTCTTGCTTACAAGAGAAAGCAATTGTAAGGTTGTGTAAAGTGACTTTTTGTTATTTGAGATTGACAAATACTTGTATACGCTAAATCAATGTTAACATCAAAGCAACTAGTTTTAAACCAGCATGTCTGAACAGTTTCATGGGAAAAAAAGACACTTGAAACTTATAATTACCGTTCACTTCATTATGTCTGTTGTTCAAATCAATGGAAAGTTTCACTGGTGCAAAGATATATTATTTTTCCTCCCACAAAATTTACAGCTGTTAAAAATTTATTGTGGATTTTTTAAAAAGTTCTGTTTGAATTGTGGCCAGCCAAAGAGAGCACTAACATACTAAAGCAATTTTTTTCTCCTTTTTTTTCTTTTAGTTAAAAAATGACATTTGCTTTATGAATTTTGTCTGTACAAAATCAATCTGTCTGAAGCTGATGTCCAATATAAAATGGAATAGCCACTGCGGTTTGGGCGTTTTTTTCCTCATGTTACATTCAATTGCAAGTGATATAACTCTGTTGTACAATATGATTTTTGTTTTAATTTATAAGGGAGAACCCAGCAAGAGAGTGCTTGTATGTATGATTGCTGTTTTAAAAAAATAAAAACATATTTTATATGTATTTTGTGGTGCAGATTTCTTATCTCTTGCAGGTGGCTTCATTGGTTTTTTTTTTTTTTCAGTTTTCTGAAGCTTTTTGTTATTATATTAACCAAGATCAATTTTGGCCAGCTACATTCTCAAGGACTCTTGATTTGTGATTATATAATATGGTTTTAATTTTTTGTAAATCATAACATTGGTGGTCTCTGTGCAGCAAATAAAAATATAATAAAATTGTTCAATTCAGTGACTTTCAGTTAACCTCCAAATTTCTTATTTTAGGTTTTGCCTTTCTCAAATTGATTGAAAAATTTGTTCCGTAAATACTAGTACCATTGTGGACAAACTTGTCACATTTACTGTTTACTTGGAGCATAGTTTTTATATACAGTGCATTGTAAGTTTTCATTTTTGTTTTTGTTTTTTAAATCTTGTTGTTTTTCTGGCTGTTTTTTTTTAATTATTGTTTTTTGTTTTTTTTTACTATGTCTATGTCTTTCAAACAACTCTTAAGTAAAACTAGGATTTGTTGTAATTTACAAAGAGCTTAAAAGGGCTGAAAAACCACCATTTTTGTTTTGTTCAATAATTTGATAAAAAGTTGGGCACTGTTTTATATATTATCTAGAGGTGATTATTATGTGTTAAGTCTGTAGATGTGTACTTCAATCATTCTATGAGTTTCATTTCATATGTTTGGGTTTAAACCAAAAGTGGGATGATAAAGCTAAATACTTATAACAGTTTGCATCTTTTATGTGAGTAGGAGAATATTTATAGCTTTTTTAAACTCTTGCTCGTGTGGCCTAAAGTCTATGTTTTCTATTAATTTTTTTTTCTTTGAAGATTCTGATATGTCTTGATCATGACATATATTCATGGAAAACCGTTTTTTTTTTTTAAGTGGTAGAAGTGAGAATCTATATAAAATTTAAAAGATTCCGGAGGTTTTTTTTTGCCTGGAATTTTTCACAAAATTTTGGAACAATATTAGTGAAAGAAATATCAAATAAAAAAAAAAAAAAGAAAGATTCCCTAACTAGGCATCTTTTTTGTTAGGGCATTAATTCATTTGATATCAAAGAAAAAGCTTACATATTTAGTTTCTTTCCTTATTAAATTGTTCAATTCAGTGACTTTCAGTAACTTTGAAATTTCTTATTTTAGGTTTTGCCTCTCTCAATTTGATTAAAAAATTTTGTTTTGTAAATATTAGTACCATTGTGGACAAACTTGTCACATTTAATGCTTACTTAAAGCATAGTTTTTGTATACAGTGCATTGTAAGTTTTCTTTTTTTTTTTTTTGTTAAATCTTATTGTTGTTTTTCTGGCTGTTTTTTTTTTTTAAATTATTGTTTTTTTTTTCTTTTTTTACTATGTCTATGTCTTTCAGATAACTATTAAGTAAAACTAGGATTTGTTGTAATTTACAAAGAGCTTAACTCACTTGCTACGAATGCGCCAGCGTATGGCACATCACCCGTCAGTTGCTTAACGCGGATGCGCCACCCCTTGGCGCATCAACATTAACTATCGATTTCTCAAGCTAGATGCGCCAGAAGTGTGGGGTTTCGTTTCGGACGTTAGTATAACTTCTTATCTTTGTTTATGCCGAGTTTCCCGGATGTAACTCTCTAACTTTAGAAGTTATGGTTACTCAAACAATGAGACCCTAGTTTCACTTGCTACTGGCTGGGCAGAGACGAAGAAAGCTAACTGTAAACATATTACAAATAATAAATGAGGCAGAATTCAGTGATGAAGAAGTGGATCTAGGGTTAGATATGAGCGACAACGATTCTGAATATGAACTTGAAGGTATTGATGGCTCTGAATCAGACTCAGAACCTGAAGTTGTGGCTAGTACTAGTGTAGATCTAAATCTAGATCTAGTGTAAAAAAAAAATCTAAAACCTCAAAAACAGCAAACTTTTAAAAAATTGTGAAAAAAAAAGTTTTAAAGATATTAACTGCAAATAAAAAGCATTGCAAAGTTCTTTTCTTTTAAAACATTATACTAAATTATTGAGCAGATTAAACAATACTAAGATTTTTGATGATTTTTCAAAAACAACCCAAAATGTCCAGTATTCAGCGTATGTGAAAGTGTTCGGAGCCTAGTGCTAAGTGAGTTAAAAGAGCTGATAAAACACCCTTTTTTAGGGCATCAATTCATTTGATATCAAAGAAAAAGCTTACATTTTTAGTTTCTACCTTTGTAAAAAGGGAATCCAAGAGTAACATGTTTAGAAAGAAAAGGGTTTTAAATACATTGTTTCCAATACTACTTTATAAAGAAAAAGATAATTTTTTAAACATTTCCACATGTTCCTGAAAGTTTTGTTTATGCTGTATATCTATTTCTTTGGGAGAGGATGACAACTTATCTTTCATGTCCTGAATGTTCATCATTGAATCTAGGCTAAATCAAAAGAGCTGTCTTGAGACTAGACAAAATTCCATTGCAAAAGGCATTGTGTCCCCAAGAAGCCAATCTTGAAATTTTCTTTATTGGTCTTCAGCAAGAGATAAAAATAAAAAAGAAAATACAATTTTTATCAACCTTTCCTAGTGCATAAACAAAGCTTATAAGTGTAATTGAAGTGCTGTTTGCAAGCTTTCATCAAAATGGCACAAAATTAAAACAAACTGCTATACTGATCATTTTCCATGCTGAACTGTAACAATGTGTACACAATTTCTGTATATGATCTTTTTTTTTTTTTACTTTTACATCAATTATGATGCTGATATGAATAAGTAAGAAGTGTTATCTTTGGTTTATTTAAGCAGAGTGTGACAATATCGGACACATAATCCTTCATGTTATACCATTTTCAGTGATTTATTTTCTTAGCTTACAAATTTAGTTTTTGCTTTAAGTGGCATTTTTACCATCCTAGATAAATCAAGGGAGAATTTTTTTTATATTTAAAATGTAAATTCATTTTAGAGCTTACATAACAGTGAATAGTTGCAGATTCTACATGAAAGAGTAGACTTTAAAGGATAAAAATTGGTTTGTGGTGTGAGATCATTTGTGTATTTAAGCTCTTCAAATGCAGTCAACTCCACTTAAGTCAAATACTTGTTTAATTTGAACTGTATTCAGATTACCGATTCTTATACCTAGGAAGTCAAGCTTTTTTCCTGTAGGGTTTGAAATATCCAGGCTGGATTATAGTTCATTATACGCTAACCTTTTGATGATACAACTCTCCTATGTGCATTCAAAGTGTAATTTGCGTTTTTTCCAAGTGGGCCTAGGAAAATGGACATATTAGAGTTAAAGGGGAAAAATCTGTAACCAATAGTATAAAAGTAAAACCGGAATGTTGTTGATAAGAAAACAAATTGCCAGTTTTTTTTTTGTTTTTTTTTTTTTGTGGCGGTTTTGTCTTCGTAAGACTAAATTTTACAAACTTGGTGGGCGCTTTAAGGATGGAGGTTCAGATTCGTTCTCTAGGAGCAGAGTGTTATGTCAAAGGTACCTAGTGATAATGAAACAAATATAATTGGCTTATCTTTGAACCTGTAACACTCATTTACCAGAACTGGACTGGAAATTTCAGGTCTATATTTAGATGGTGAGTTTTTGTTGAGTCTAACAGGTATGATAAACAGGCCCTACAAAAGCAGAGCAGCTGAAATAATATTGGAAGCTGAGTTGTCCAGTTTAAAGTTTAGGAATCAATAAATGTAACGGTAAAGAGAAGTTCTATCCATCAACTTCAGTTTTATGCCATCAACCCTCAAAAGGACAGGGACAGGGGATAGGTAAGGTCAGGGGTCATGGTTCAAAGGGTAAGGAAGCAAGTGTGAATCAAAATAAGTCTAGAGTCAACCAGACCAGTAAACTGAGAAGTGATCTATTCGATATGGATGTAGGCTTATTTTCTTGCATTCCTATTGCATTGTTGCAAATGATCTTCGATCTCTATCACAAACTCTACCCCAGAATAATATGACTGAATAGGTCTTGTAGACAAAGATAGAGACTAACGATTTTCAAATTTATAAACAGCGGTATTGTAGAAATTATGGTATAACCTAAGCTGTTCTTTAATATATTCTAACTTAAGCTTCTTAAGAAATTATTTATGGGCCATATTTGCCTTTGATAATTTGCAATGAAAGGCAAATAACTTAAAATTTATGAACTCTGAAACTTTCAAGGTTATTGCCATGTATTGTATGTCTGTTGTTAAAAGTGATACCACTGTGCCTTACATTTTCCATATATCTTTGAAAGAATACTTGTCTTTTGTCAATTTTTCAAAGATAAAAACTTTTGACAGTGCATGATTGGAGTTTTTTTTTCAAACCTTCAAAGTATCTGCTCCGTCAAAGAATGTTAGTCTTAGCTCTGCATCACTTGCAATTTTTACAAGTGGCAATTACCAGGACAGGTATGAAATGTATGGCTATGATGTTTCAGGCTTTTTTTTTCCACCTTCAAATGTTGAACCTATTTTTTTTTTTTTTGTATTGTCTTCAAGTACTGTATATCATACAGGTTCTTGTTATTTATAGTATGTGTACATTTTTCACTTGCCTCTTCAACCGTTGCAAATCAATGTGGCTGGTTGGAATAAAAAGCACACATTTCGAAGACCAAGACTAAAGTAATTCCTAGTTGTTTTTTGTGCCTTTGTTCTTTTTTTTCTCTTTCTGTAGGTCCTTGTACTCATATCATTATGTTGATTTATTGAAAAGTGATGGTGAACATTATGAGAATATCACTAAAAAATTTTATTTTTATTTTTTTTTTAATTCGTTCAAAGATTCCTTTTTTATTAACTTATTTGTTTGAGAAAAAACTTGTGTCTCCATTATTACCAATGTCAGAAATATTTTCTTCCTGCATCAAACATAGTTATATCTATGGATTAGAAATTATATTAATAGTATTTTTCAAACTATAATTTTAAAGTCAGTTTTAACCCGTAATGTAAACTAAAAGTGTTTGTCATATGCGTGATGGGTCCAATTTTGAGTGGCTGTACTTTTAATTTCCAACATGTAAAACCTTACTGTAAGTCTTTTTTTCTTTTTTGGTATTATCCAATCTTTTGCTATGACATAGTGAGATCACTTTTGTTCAACCAAGGAAAGCCTCATACGCAGTTAATACTAAAATTAATATGAGTCTCTATATTTAGTTCAAATAAAAAGTTAAGTACCAGAAAGTATATATTTTGCATGATCATTAAACGCAAGCTCAAAAATGAAGATCCCTTCTTTATGGAATGAAAATGGTTATTTGAAGACACCTATGAACATGTACTATATTAAACGGGTGGATCATTTATTTGCTTTTCTCTCAGTGGTGTTAAATAATTAAATAGTTATGTGTATGAATTATATTATTTTGTTTACATGATGCAATAAATAGTTATCTTTCTATGTAGCCTTCATACTTGTGCATTTAGAGTCATGATGCATATAATTCAAAGTAGTGTTAAAAATTATGAACCATTTTAGTATAAAAAAAAAGTGGTAGGTTAATTTTTGTGTGTTGCCTCTGTGTGCCTATGTTAATCTAAATCAGGCTTCTGTGATATTTTAACTAAACTGGAGTTTATTTGCTTACTTCTTACATTCATGCTTTACCTCTTTTTTGTTGTTGTTGTGGTGTGTTTTCATATGTCCATGTTAAGTCCACCTTCTAGCATTTTGTCTTCTCCCCATTGGTGACAAGCCACAGTGTAAATATCCACACACTATTCACATGTGATAGAGATGATAATGAATAAAGCAAATTTCTTAAGATTTTTTTTGTCAAAGTATACTTTTTTAAACTTTCAGCCTACATTATGATACATGTACTTGTTAGCTGTAAATGTATGTGTGAACAGTATACTAGCCTTGACATGTACACTGGTATGTATATTATACTATGGACACTATGACTCTACCTTCCTCTTTGTTGTTACGCTAAATAGAATGTATTACATCACACCTTTGATAAAAGACATTCGCTTTTGTGTTGCATTCTTTCTCATTTTGATAAATAAGGATTGTTATTGATTATAAATGAATTTAAAAAAAAAACACAAACAGCATAAAAATTAATGTCAACATTCAAAATAAACAGATTTGCAAATGGATTTGAATACCTGCCTTTATTGAGAAAAAAATAGAAGTAAGTACTCATGTAACCTAACCTCTTTAAATCGTTAACCTTTTGCGGTTTTAAGGGCAAGGGCGGCACCCCTCTGAATAGGGGTATTGGACTAATTTGGAGATATTGGGGTCTCATTGTCGATTTTCAGATTTGTTGAATTTATGAAAGTTAATCTTTTTCTCAACACAATGGCACCGGATTTATCTTATTCTCAATATAATGGCTTTGTGTTCCTAAAACACCTGTGAGTATTTTTTAAATAATTTTAAAAACAAGGACTACTTCAAAACTCTATGAAAATATGTTATTTCAATAGGAAAAACAATGGTTTCAGCACAAAGCATAAGGGGCCGTTCACAAACCA
>BMAT01012580.1:38225-49898 GCA_019649035.1 Elysia marginata
TCTCTCTCTCTCCCTCTCTCTCTCATACTGAGATAGCGGTATCGCTGATAAAGTGAACAATATAAATGTCCCGGAAAAAAATGTTAAAAAAAGACCAATCCTTAGTTTTAGTTTCATTTCTAGTCCATCAAAAACAAAGTTGATCTAAAATTAGTTCATTCTAAATGCAATGGTTTGTTCAGTCCAAGGTTGATGGACACTATGCCCACTGCAATATGAACAACCATAACATGTAGATTAGTGTATTGAAGTACTAAAAGGTACTTTAATATATTATCACCTGTCTTTTGCTTGAAAAATGAACAATATGTTACATCCAAACGCAGTCATTTTGATGCAATGAAAAGGTATTTTAAATACAACGGTTTCTAAAACTGGTTTCATGCAAAATGTTCAAGAACAATTATTGTTTGAAATTTGTATTCATTCTTTGCAATTAGGAACTTAGCTTCATCGGTCTCTGAGAGTTTTCGACATATTACAGTCAACTGTTTATAAAAGTTTATAAGTATTTTGATCCTTTATTATGCAGGTTTTTCATTTCCAAATATATTCATTTTCTCTGCACCAGCTTTGAATAAACTTATCTTTATTTCTAGATTATTGAACCTCTTCAAAACACGGCCAGGTCTTTATCTGAACTTGTCATATCAATGCCGGTAATAACCAGTGAGTTTAAATTGGCTAAAAGGGAAACAACATCCACTGCCGTTTCCCAACAGGCCACTTTAGAAGCGAAATTATCATAAATGTTGCCATTTGCATTTTCCCCATCATTTAATTTGTTTACAAAAAAGTTACAAATGTCATTTAAATCAGAATTAGGTGAATGCTGAGGGTTTAAAAAACCTGTCAAAGTTTGATTCTCAAGGCAAGGCACTTTCTTTTGTTCTTCAACGCTGTCTCCTAACCCATGCCTGTCTTCAAAAGCAAATTTTAAACCATCTTGTGATGACCAACTTGGTAGAATCGTAGGTGTGCCATTTGAAACAACAGTGGTTGTGTTTTGGCTTTTAAAAGAAGATGGTGTTGTATCTTTGTTGACATTGAAACAATCGTCGACAATTTGTTCCTGTTCTCTGGAACGGTTTTGTTGCACAACACTTGAATAATTTTGGAAGACTTGAGACAATGATTCAAGTACAGCGTGTTGGATGCCCTCGTTAGCCTCTGAGGAAAAAATGCAATAAAAAACTTAACTGGTTTGACTTTGAATCAGGGAATTCATAAACATTCAAGATGATCTTTGAAGGAGAATCAACCACCATTAATGCCAGAGTAAATGGTCATGAAAGCATTTTTTTCAGTTTTTGGATATTTGATGTTTTTTAGAATTATGGCCACAATTTTCATCTCATTTACAATCAGCAGGTTCTGAAACATGAACAACATTAGCTGTAATTGGTGACATGAAGGGATAGAGTAACAGTGGCAAACAAAGAGCGTCATTTCTAGAGACCTAGGCAAAGAGGGCGACAGAAGTGTTTGAAAGTTTTGGCATTGTCTGAGACCAAAATGTGTGAAGAACCATGATTGCTGCTGTTTGTTGCAGACCTGACATTTGATGATGATGGTAAAAAAAAAAAAAACCAACTTTGGACCAAATCCATACAAGATCATGTCTTTTCAGAATCACAAAAGTTATGAAAACTGGTATCTCAGCACAGAACTGGTATTTCTCGCTATTTTAGCAAAACTTAGTTTGAAATCTTGTAATAAATAAAGTTTTTTATTTGGCTTAGATGGTTTTAGAAAAAAAAAATTATTACAGTACAATCCACTAAATTAAACATACTTCTGGAATTTGATATGGTGTTGATGAACAAAAATGTGAGTACATAAAAATACAAAGGTCAATGACAGGAGAGAGAGGGCATTGCGGTGGAATTGACAGAGAGAGAGGCATGGGCATACATAAGCTTATCAGGTTCTGTGGTTACTTTACAATGACAAGCTCTCAACGTAGATAAGATCAAGTAAAGCGGCTGTTGGCATTGAACGCTGGACATTTACTGGGTATGCATTGTCAGCACGTCAATAAAGCAAAGAAGGCCAGGAAAAATTCGATAGAGAGAAAATGTTTGGTAATGGTATAGAGCAAAAAAAAAACAAAACCCAAAAACATGTAACTTAAAATCATGTCATTATGTCAAAATGTTGATAAAGTAGCCGTATATATAAATGGACTATACAGCAAATACTTAAGAACCTTTTTCTTTATGATATAAATCACACAACACCTTTCTAAAACTTTGCACCTTCTGAACAGAGTTTTATGAGTAGTATTTTACCTTAAAGGACATATAACTCAGTTTTCAAAGGTGCTAAGATAAGTTCTGAAGATCAAATAGTGTAAATCAGCTCAATTGATTTTTTTTTTTTATGAATACAGACAACAAAGTTGTAAAATAATTGCGAACGCCATACCCACTTTTAGAAACATAAATCTTCAAGCATATCTTAACAACCCACCTAAGGATGAAATAGCTTTCTGCTTCAGTATTTCTGCACACCAGACTTCTGTCCTGCCTCCACCAGGCAAAACTTTCTTGTCTTTGATTGCATTTGCTACACAGTTTAAACTTTTCCAAAGCTCTTCTTCAGCAATACATGCACTCGCTGGGTTGGAGTAATTCATTACAACAGTCTGGAAAGAAACGCAAGAAATGTAGAAGAGGATAAGAGGGAGCATATTGGTTTTTTTTCTGCGTAACAACTTCTACAAAATTTAAAAAAAACACTTTTGATAGTTACAGAAGGAAATATGAAACTTAAATGCAAAAACTTAATTTAAAAAAGTAAAACACTAACAAATAATGAAAATTCATTACCACCATGATTCTATGAAAACAAGCAAATAATGAAAACTCATTACCACCAAAATTTTATGAAAACGAACAATTTTAATTTTTATATTACCCAACTACCAAGAAGATTGACATTGATTCCTAATCTAAAATAATTTTTAAAGCATCGTCATCCATCGGCAGACAAATTGAAAGTTAAAACAAATTTAGTGGCCAAAAATATTCCTACAGTAAAAGGTTGTAAAAGAGTCATTAATTTAAGTTTTATTGAAAACCTCACTGAGAAAAGATAACAATGTCATTTCTTATCCTAAGTGAAACACTACTCAGTAAAAACAAAACAAAAAAAATGTTGTGAACTTTTTCTTTACCTGAACTTCAGATGAGTTGACAATCTTCAAAAAGTGCTTGATGTGTTTTTTGGCATCACCAAGATAATCCATCCAGTTTTCATGGAGAGGCTGCAATTCAACATCACACACGTGTTCCTACATGGAAAAGAGAAAATGAAAAAAAAAACCTTCAAATTCATTTTATGTGGAGTTGCTCTTTTTTAATTTAAAAATTTTTTCCTAAAGAAACAATACTATATAAACTACATATAAACGCAATTTCTTTCATGAACAGCAAAGAAAACAAGAAGCCTAGGCCTAGTTTTCATCAGCATCCTGTTGGGAAGCAGGCATTACAATCATGGTCAGACATCTAACCCTTACTTGTGAAAATGTTTTCCAGTATTAATAAATCTGGTGATTATTTTCTCTCATGAGAAAGGAATAATTGATATTTATTATAAGACAGGGCTTATGATAAATTTCTTTCCCACTAGTAAGTCTTTGAACTTTATTTCCTGGTTTCCTTTTTGCTTAAAATTTTGTTCCTGCTTGTCATCGCTGAAATGAGTAATACTGTAATTAATTTTGGCCCCATTAACATTTTAGAAAAAGTTTTTCTGCTCACTTCATTGCTGCATATAACAGGCTAAATCTTTATTATTAAAATTACGGACGGCAAAGATTTAAATTTCAAAGGTTTTTTCAGGTACTTACCACAGTAGCATCAGTGACATAAGTGACCATGTCTACATTGTGAACATAAGCCAGAGTGTTGAGAACCTGAGGACACAAATTGCTGACAATCAAGACTCCTTCACTATCCAGAACATCCAATAGGTTCTCTGTCACTTTTCCTTTCACAAGTAGGATGTCTATTTTCAACTGCAGGAGGAGGTTGTTAATACACAGAAAGAGATTCATAAAAGCAAGAAAACTACATCTTTTTACAGCATTTCTGGTTACAGATTACAAATTCGTAGACATCTTTATTTTCTTTGGGTACAGAAAACAACTGATTTAGATACCATCATTGGTTTCAACTTGGACTAAGATTTATAGGACAATTTTGTCTGTTTAAAAGTAAAAATGAAGCAGCATTCAAGCGATACAATCAAGATGGACAAATGAGCCTAAAGATGACATTTCTTATATATTATAACAGAAAGTTCATATGTGAGGGAAATATGTCGCTTACAGAATCTACATCTAAATTGAATTGATAAAACTAGATGTCTTTCAATTCAATTTGTAGTTTTGGATTGTTTTTTTTTAACATGGTTACATGGCATAATATGGATATAAAGGTTGAGAAAAAGAATACACATGTATCGGTCAAATCAGCCAAAGATTTTTACAAATTACATTAAGCCACCTGAGCAATACTTCAATGTGCCTGTTACCTCTTGGACTGTGGTTAGAATAGAAGAAGTCCAGACACTCTCTGAGCCTGGATCTTTGTCTGAAGCTGTGGAAACAATCAGTTTGTTTTCTAGAGTAGACTTGTAGCCTTTGTGACGATGCGTGGGTGTCAAATCCGCTTTGACAAGCTGTAGACAAAGAAGGACAAAATTATTAACATTTTCTGTACCCTAAGCAAGCTGATGTGGCTCAACAAATCATACTATTTGGACATAAAGCCACAATTCGCAGCTTGCTAATAAACAACGAAACCATGAATCGGTCAATCATAAAACAAATATTATAGCTCTTTATACCTCTTTCATTTCCGTTTTTAAAAAGTACATTCAGTTTCTTCAGTGGGATGTTTACACTTTGTTAGGACTACTTTTTACTAGTTACAAAGCTGTAAGCTGTTCAAGTATCTAGCATGCAAAAACAAAAATTAGTCATGTGCAACCGTAAAAAAACATGAGCGACCGAAAGTGTTTCATGGTATTCAACTGAAGAATTCTCATGCGCTCATTATCACAGTTCACACAGTCATTTTCAAAACAGTAAATTAGACACATGGTTCAAATAGAAGAACAGAAAAAAAACTCAGCCAAATTTCAAGAAAGCCAATTACAGAGGTAAAATTTTGTAAAAATTAAAATCTGATTCAAAGTCGTTAGATTTGGTGGATAGGTTTCTAACTTACTAATGCTTTTTTCACTTTGATATCACTGTCCGATGACAGTTTCTGGAGGATATGAGAGTCACAGGGCAGTACCACGCCAGGTACAACAGACACACATTTCTCATTATCGATACTTTGAAGTGGAGCTAGACCTGAGGTAAACAGGCAGTTGACCAGCTTGAGGTTGAATCTGATGAATAAAAACATCAAAATTATTATGGTTTTAAATTTTCATAATGCAGTTTTAAAAACCATTGAAAAATAATGGTCACAGACCTAAAGATGGTTGCACTAAAAAATAAGGCAATTGAGGATCATAGATTTCATTTTGCATTTTATAGGGGCTGGTTGCATAGGAGAATAAACTGCTTACACAAAACAATTCTTTTAATGTGAACTTTACTTTGGAAACAGCCCCTGAGCAGAATGAAAATTTATCAAATGATAAAGCCTTCTGAACTATGACTGCTAAAACACTAAAGGAATAGTTTTACCAAATTACCCAAATGACCAAGTGAATTCAAATTCAAATCTTGTTTTGAGAAAGGAACATGCATCTTGCAGGAATAACTCTGTTCAATAATGACATGAGATAATGATAATCAAAACTGAGTTTATACATTGACCAAGCAGATACCAATTTACAGAAAACGACTACATGTTTTTTAAAACAAACTTATTATTTGAACCTTTTTCCTTGCCATAATTTTATGATTATAATTGACGTCATTATTAGCAAATACACAAGTCTATATCAAAGTGAAATGCTTACTGTGTGAATTGTTTGTTGTTCATTTGATGCGACAAAAGGTGTTCAATAGTCTTTTTCAGTTCACCGTTGGCTAGGAGTCTTGTATCCTGTGGAAGTTCAAGCTTTTGGCTCTGACAGCTGGGAAAGTCTAATGTTGGGTCACTATGTCTATCTGCAGTCGTGTCATGTGAATAACAGTCAGTCAAAGATGAATTTGCAGTTTCTTCTTCCTCTTTCAATGTTTCTTGAGAATTCCTTATACTTGCACTTATTCTGTCCAAGTTTTTACTAGCACACAAGTTTTCAAAAGCAACTGGGCTTGGCGACGAAAAAACTTTTGGGTCTTCACCCAGTCTGTTTGCACATGTTTGGTCCACCTCAATGTCCGATAAATGTCTGCTGCTGATTGTTATTTCATGTGACCTTCTTACTTTCAACCCATTCTGTTTCTCTGTTAGTATTTTGTTTAGAAGGTCAATGTGGTGTAATTGTTTCTTATGGTCGTCTGAATTTGAGTTTTCTTTTACCTGATAGTTATTCAAAGCAAATGATTTAGAATTTACAGTGACTCTAGTTGTGATACCATGATCCTCTGTCCTGGCACCTTTTATGGGACTTCTTTCTCTTATTTCTTTTGAATTCAAAGTCAACGAATTATAATTTGCAACTGAGTCTATCATGTTATGTATCTTTACAAGTGAAAGACTGTCTGGGCTTGCTTCTGAAGAGTCATTCATATCGCTAGAAAATCTATCAGCATTGCCACTTTGTTGAAGCAGCTTAAAATTGCCGTTTACATTCCCACTCTCACTATCTCCATAACTATTCAATGGGCCTAAGCTTTTTTTATTCAAATTATTTTCATCTTTGAAATCGTCACCTGTAAAGCAGTAGCTGAACTCGTCTTCACTTTCATCATCACAACAATCATTACTGCTTCTTTCAGAGTCAAAATCAAAATCTGTATCAGAGGAAAAATGTTTTTGGGCATTGTGGAGCAACAACAAGTTTTGATTGTGTCCCTTTGTCAGGTTAGAGGAATTAACAGGTGTTGTTTCCAATGTGACTGAGAAATGTTTTCTGTTCTCGTCATCGTCAAAGCAGTCTTCAAAATCAGAATCGTGGTCTTTTTTGTCTTTGGTTTTAGAGTGTTGTTGAAGAGAAAGTTGGCTAGGCATTTTGTTTGACGAAGCTTTCCTTTTATCTATGTTGCATAAAGGGGAATAAGCATGTTTATCAGTGTCCTCCGGTGATTCAGTACATGAAGCTACTAAACTGTCAGTTTTCCTTTGAAGGAGCTGCTGCATGTTAGAATCTGCATCTTCAGGGAAAGACTGAAGGTCAGTTTGAAAACTTTGGTTCGGGTCATGCTCTGACTCAGCAGCCTTTGATCCATTGTTGTTGCTGCTGTTGAAGTACCACAAAAGGTCGTCATCAGGTACAGATTGCGGAGCAGGTGTCATTTTTAAAAACACAGGATCCGTCTCCAACAGATCTGATGTTAGATCGTTATCACCGGAATTAAGCAGTTTTGTCTTTGATCTTTCTCTTTTAGGTGAGTGGGATTCATTACGATAATCAGATGGTTTTTCATTAGGTAGCATACAAATGTTACTAGTATTGATTGCTATTTCCTTTCCGTCAGTAAAATCCTTAAGTTTTTCGTTCAGGTCATTGCAAACAGTCTGAGAGGAAAGCTGTCTTTCATTTTCTCTTGGTCTGACATTTCGCAGGAAGAAGTCCTCACACATCTGCTTGTCTGCACAAGTTGTTACTGGAATTGAGATGCTTTCTACATCTTGAATTAACTTGAGAATGTAGGTATTTATTATGTCAAGTGACTTCCTTACTGGTATGCCCTGCACAGGGAAAGACAACGGGGAGAGGGGAGGGAGGGGGGCGAATAATAATTTATTTCTTCTAGGTCTACACAACCTTATATCTGAATATTTTGTTGAAAGATCAAGGGTTTTACTTTTTACAGAAATTAGATAGCATATAACTGAGCTAAGATGGTTTAAAAATAAATGCGTTCATCTCGGATAGAAGTTCAATCAAAATAGTAAACCTGATTTGTTTTTCCCTTCATTCTTTTATTTCTATAAACATGTGATCTATATAAATATATAGGCCTACACATTGTACACATTTATTCTTTTTTTCTTTAGAATGTACTTTTCTTTACTCTAAAAAAAACATTAAGATGCAAAGAAATAAATAAGCTTTTCAACTTAAGGTTTGAAATGCAAAAAAAATTAACAGTGACAAGAACAGATTGAGCTTATGCCTTCTCTTTTGTTTGCTTCCTTATCATTTGAACACTATTTTTATACCGACCAACAGAACCAAAACTACAAAAACTAAAAGGAAGAAGTAATTACATTTTAGAAATAGCTGGGAAAGGGGTAAAGAGCTATATGCTTTATCTAGAGATTAAAAAATGTGAGATGAGAGAGAAATACATGACCAAAAAAACAGTTTTTAAAAAGCTAGAATGAGCTGAACTGTTGAAATATGGAGGATTGCTAGCCCTAAAAACATTTATATTGGACTTGGTTGAACTGTAAATTAATATACCTGGAGTTGACATCACCAATCTAGCTTAAAACTGGCCTACTTAACTAATCACTGACATGGCTAGTTTCCATGCGATATTCACCTTTTTCAACAAGACCATCATCTTGTGTATGGAATTTTAAGGAAATCCGAAAAATATTTTCATACTTTAACTATGTAGATAAATATCTCTAGAAAGCTTGTGAAAAGAGTCTGTAAAACACGAAACTGCAGCCTGATTCAACACCTACAGTAATTTTCTTTAAGGCTCTTCCTAATTAAATTTGCAAACCGAAAAACTACAATAATCCTAAACTTGAAAAGCTTGAGTCAAATTTAAAAAACAGTATTTCATTAGACACAAGCTTTGCTAACATTTTGCAGGATGACCCTAGGATGTCATGCTTTCACCGGCAAAGGTTAGAGAGCATTAGATCCTATTCAGACCACTGTGGTTGTCAACAAACACTCACCAAAGAGTTGAGCTGGGACACTACTTTTGAAATGCGGGTTATCATAAAGAGCAAAGTCTTTGAACCAGTTCTGTTAGTTTCCTTGTGTGCTTCCAGAGCCTGAAGTATGACTTCACCTACAGGATGCTAGAAAAGGACAAAACAGTAATCTTTTGATACTTTCTTCTTCTCTTTTTTTTTGTTGCTTTTATATTACAATTTTTATTGTTGTAACTGTTATATATGCTTTTATTTTAAATTCTGACTAAAGTAAACATACTTTAGAAAAACAAACAAGGGTAGACTTGCTGTTTATGAAATTCTTCATAATGTTGACTGTACAAGTTATCAATTTTTCCTTATAGTTATATGGTTTAGTTATGCAAAAAGATGTTTTCCTCACACATACATATAAAATTTACCTCTATATCAATATGAGACAACAAGCAGAGAATATCTGTGGTATATGTGACATCGTCATCGTCAGATATACACTTGATACTAAAGGGAATAGAAAGAAATGTAAAGCTTGATTTGAAAATTAAATACCCAAAATGAATATTTACTCCTCTTTAAAAGGGTTGCTGCTTACTCTTTACACACTGAATACTTTAGAACTGTTCTGAAGAACAAGCCAATGTTGAAAAATGCATCTCAAGTAATCAATGAATTACACAAGGTTATCAAGATCTAGACTGACTTTTTGTCAAAAGTGTTCATGATTTTTTTTACATAAACTTTGAATATAAAATAAAAATATTTTGCAGTTAAAGCAAGACCTATATAATTTGAGCATAAAACATTCCATTTGAATCCATTTTTCCCTCTATCTGCGTGTATTGCAAAAAAATGGAGTGTAACCCAGTTTTCAAAATATCAAGCACTTACCAATTCTTTGAAGCTAGCATCGGACACACAATATTATCTGCATCAAAGGAAAAAGAGAACAAAATACTAACTTTCAAATTCATGAACCCCCAATGTTGTTCAGCGACAATCTGCTGAACTTTTTATATGATACCTACAATGTTGTAGGTAGCAAAAGAAAATCATCCCAAATTGATAAGCTTATTGTATAATATTTAAAAAATGAAATGCTTTATGTTTTATTTAATAACATTTACAGCCTGTGAAAGTCACATGTTGCACAGTGCAGTAATTATGACGAAGGAGATTTGCTATATAAAAGAGAATATTTATAGGATTAAGCTTTATTATGTCATTGTCAATATTAAAGAAAGGCAAAGAAACTAGTCAAAACCGTCAGTGATCTACAGTAGAGGATATCACTTAACATAACTCCTCTTCAGTCAATTTAACTTCCAAGAAAGGGCTTGTTGGCAGTAGTTTTAACTTAACTGCAAAATTGAAATTCTAATCAACAATCTTGATGGTTACACTTACAAATGTGTATTCTAAGTCTAACCCAAACTCCAGTTATATTTTTTTTTAAATCAAATTTATGCATTCAATTTTCCTTCACTAAGCCTTCCTTCCACTAGTAGTAGTACCAGCAACTAGAAGTAAAGACTGGAGACTTGAAAAGAAGATTGAAATGAAGCTTAAGGACAGGCCAAGAGTAAAGTCCCCTAGTTGAGGCCTGCCGGAGACAGTTGACAATGTAAACAAACATAGAGGACTGTATGACTTTCATGTCATTGCATTCAACTTTCTTCTGCACACCAGTGATTCAAAAGGGGAAGTATCTTAACCCTGTTATTTGAGACAATTCAAAAAAGAGCAGAATACCCTGAGTCTTCAGACTCTACTTAACTTTTGTCTTTGGTAACAGGTAACTTAGCTTGATTCGCCATCCCTGGGTGTCTTGGTTACATGGTTGAGGATCATGATCACGTAATGACCCCTAAGTTTAACCTTTACCGCCACTCGCTATTTGTATACTGAAACACCATTCGTGGGTGATTGTCACCTGAAAACCTGTTTTGAGCAATCTATTTTGAATTCTCCCATTCGCCACTCGTGGGTGAAAAACACCCAGCTTAGCTCTGAAGGCTCATTGAGACTATACGGGTGAATTTCACCCACAGGTGGATTTGCTTGATCAGCATGCATATTTAAAAAAAAAATAATTAAAAATAATAATATTTATCATTAATTTTATTGAACTAATTAAAAAAATAAA
The DNA here is from genome assembly GCA_019649035.1 of Elysia marginata. Taxonomy (NCBI): domain Eukaryota; kingdom Metazoa; phylum Mollusca; class Gastropoda; family Plakobranchidae; genus Elysia; species Elysia marginata. Next base: position 49,347 of record BMAT01012580.1, read on the forward strand.
AGAAATATTTATATGAACCGTTGAGGAATACAACGGGTTTTTAGAGGCAAAATGGGTACTTATTCTCAATAAAATTAAGCTCATTACTTTTTGTTTTGGGTGTTTTTCACACACAAGTGGCGGTGAAGGTTAACAACCTCCAACACATGCTCCCAGTCCTCATTCCCAATCTATTCACTGTTTCTCTTCAATCATTGCTTTGCCAGCTTGGCTTAATTAAAGGAAATGCTGAAAGGAAGGTCCAAAAACCTCTGCCATTGTTTTTTCAACAGGGTACTGTATCAAATGCTGAATATTTCATTTTCAAACCTTAATAGATTTTTCAATTTCATTTTTGAGTTGATGGATAGCATTTCCAAAGAATTACTATAGTTTTATGCTTTCTTCAGCATCAAAACATTTGATTGCAAATATCAGTTGTACAGAATACATTATTATTTCTTTCAGGTATTTTGCATTTCAAAAATTCACATTTGACACAATTGTTTATTGGTAAAACTTCTGACGATTAAAACAGGACATTCTCTGCTAAATATATTATTACTGAATCTA
>BMAT01012580.1:222089-234228 GCA_019649035.1 Elysia marginata
AAATTACTTTTCGTGTAAAGAAAATCTAATGCATATAAAAAAAGGGGAGTCACACAATGATTTCTTGCACTAATCTATCAATTTGAAGCTATTTGGTTTTTATGACTACAAGATAATGTTTTACATATTATAGACAGTAACAAACACAGAGAATATAAAAGGCAGGACAAACTTAAGGTGTAAAATCAACATGTGCAGACAGCCTGTAATCATAACCTCAGGACTTGTCAGCATGTCAGAGGGCTGAACTTATTTGCTAGCATAAGTAAAAAATATCTGTAGGAAGAAAAAAGGGCTAAGGATTTCTCTGGAAAGGCAGACATAATAAGACCAAAAAACCCCACAAATTTAGTATGCTTTCTATTCAAACAAAACCTTATACTTGTATATCTCACCTGTCATCGCAATTTTAAGTGTAAGAAAAAATGTTCTGACCCTTTCTTGTACGTTTCAACAAAAATATTTATTGCAAGTCATTATAACTAAACTCATAAATCATTAAGATTCCATAATCAACAAGGAAGATCAAGTGAACAAAATATTACAATAGCCTTGATGATGCAGCATCATATCAGCATTGTTCCTTTTAAAAATACATAAAATCCTGTGGGAAATGACAAAAATTTGTACAAAAAGACTTAAAAAGTTAAAAAAGGTACCAGACAAATTTTAACCAACCAATATTTTGTAACTTTCAACATCTCCTTCATTCACCTACCCCTGCATAAATGCCGTAACATAAAGATTCAATGATGGCAACGTTACTAAGACTTTTTCTATCCCAGACCTTAGAGTTACATGCTTTGGAGAGGTTCACTACATTGAAAAAGAAAGAAATCCTTCTGTAACTTAGCCACGATCAGATAAAATTTGATTTGACACTGACAGAACTGATTTTCATTAACTCTGAATCATAAGTCCACTTCTCATACAGCCAATAGACTAAGAAACATCGTTTTTTAAGCATTTATATTTTGTAGGTTTCAACTGCAATTCAGGTTAGCTTTAACATCTAACACTTTGAGTTTTTGTGTGATGAAGGCTCATTTCAAATTATTATTAATTTTTGTAATACATTAGTTGAATAACAAACAGGTGCTTTTATTTAGTTTGCAAAGCAAGAAACGTTTAGTGTAAATTCAGAGTGACCTTACTTACAAGTTAAATCCATTGTTTCCATTTTAGGGGCAAAGTGAGGCATCCCTTTGAATGGTGGGTATATAGGCGTCCAAAGGTCGATTTTCAGATTTGTAGAAATTATGAAAGTTTATCTTTTTCTCAACACAAAGGCACCAGTTTTTGTTTCCTTAGACACTTATGAGTATTTTTTTTTATAATTTTGAACATAAGGTTTATGTCAAAACGCTATAAAAATACATTATTTCAATAGGAAAAACAATGGCTTCAGCACAAACAGTAATTATACGCACAGTACTTGGGAGGCTCAAATAGCATGCGTTTAGGAGATCCATGTACTTATAAAAAAACAGCGAAAATTACTATTGACAATCCTTAAATTACAACACAATAATAAAAACCAAGTTGATTCCCCTGAGCACACAAATTGACAAGAACATCAAGATTTTAACTGATGTAAATATGTCTTGTGTAATTCTATGTATGTTGTTGACCCAAGGGGGAAGAGATAGGCATAGTCGGGTTGAATGCCTTAGTCCAAACAAAGGGTAAAGGCTTGCCTACAACAGTTCACCTGTCAATGCCGTATGGGCAAGGCGAGTTGTACGTTGAAAAATATTGCTTATTAGTCATTAGTCTACACAAACCATGCATGTGTCCACTTTATACTTTTACCCTCCCTCTTCACATCCCACAGTCCGGGCCCCTACTGGTTGGGTCGGTGTCAGTATAATGTGACCGGCTGAGGCTAAGTCATGGTATCCCCGCTAGTCTCTGGGTGGCAGCCCATAAATTGGCATTGGGAACCAAAACCCCTCGAGCACCTTTGAAGTGGAATTGGGTTTGTAAAAATATCCTTCAATCTTCACATCCCTGCCCACAAGTGTAGGCCTGGTTTTAACGAAAGAAGATTCAAACCACTGCTGAGAGCTGCTGGGACACTCCTCGCATCTCAGTGGTTGCCCGATCCACTTGAAAGGTAATTTTTACCGATTTCATGGCGTGTGTTTAGAAGATGTTGCTTGTATTCAGAGTATACAGATTACATAGATTACAATCGGTCATAGGAATTTGACATTACATGTATCTAAACCATGGCGTGCTTTTAACCATGTACTACTGTAGTATTACCTATCGCCCCGAAAATAAACCTCAGCCTGCAGTGTACTATGGGAACAGTCCACTTTCGAAGCGTGCAATGTCAACACAAACGCTGAACAGGGTGGAGGCCATTCGAATTCATAGAAATTTTTTTATAGTCTGCCTCTAAAAATAGCTTTTGTCCCTGTTTTATATCTGAACTTTGTGTTTGATACTGAGAGCGAGTATACTGTGGGTGGCGACTGGCGAGGTGACAGAACACTGCTTAGTCTGCTTGTTGAACTGCAGGTACGCATGAGACATAGGGAGGGTAGACATACACAGCTGCATTGCCTAAAACCTCAGTGTTCCATTTTCCCCTTTTATTTGACTTTCTTTTGCGTTTTTCTCAAAATGTCATTTTTTTAATACATATCTTTGAAGGTCTATATCTCCAAAAGTTGTAGAGCAATTACTTCAAACTTTGCCTATATGACTTGCCACTGCACCTTCCTCAATTTTGTCAGAAGCTTTTTTCAATATTTTTGTGTTCACATCACAATTTTTTTTTAGAAAAAAAAAAGTACTTTTTTGCACTTTTAGATTTAAGACCAACTCAACAAATTAAAAAAAAAAATTATGAAAAAAAAAGCAGCTACCAAAAGATGCTTCTGACAAAATATCTGAATTGACTGTAATAAACGACTGCTTTTTACAAAATACAAATCCATTGTTTCAATTTTGACTTATAAAGGCCTAAAGTTTAATATTTTTATCCAATATGGCAACTACAACAATTGGTTTCCATTGGAAATGAAAAAAAAAACCAACAGTTTTTCTTTGATTTTTGTCCCCCATAAATTGTTTTAAAAGACAGATATTAGATCCTATTACAAAAAGAGAAAAAAATGCCTCTGGCTGCTGCACTGGTCTTTGACTCTTCTTGACAGTAAGAACGCTGTCAGTGTCAATAACTCTCTTTGATTAAACCGTAAGGATGCTCTCAGCGGTTGCCAAAGGTTGGTACACTTTTTTGTTTCTTTCTCAATGGGGACAAAGTAAACAGTGTGCAAACTTTGACAAACGCTGTCAAATTTCCTCACAGTGTAGACTGACAGATAGGCAATGTTGACAGCATTCTTACCATAAAAATAAATTGAGAGTAGACAACTTTGTTGAAACACATAAAAAAAATAATTGCGGTAATGTGCGTGAAAAATTCCGATCCCAAAGAGTTATGTGTATATTTCACTAATATCTTGAGGTATTTAAAGGAACATTGTTCCCAGGACATGATCTTGGATAGGTGGAGGACGAGTATGCAATGTAGAGAAAGAGAAATAGAGAGAGATCAAGTGTGGATGTTTCAGTAAGCTTGCTGGTTGCATTTGCTGCAAGTACTAAATCCATAACTGTTTCTATAACTGTGCAGAACCAAATAACTGTTTGAAATGTTCTGCATTGAAAGCATGACACAAACATAGCTTGAAAAACTATGCTAGTCAACTGTCATGGACACACTCTGTAATACAGTAAATTAGCATAAAGACAGAAATAAAATTAAAATGCACCATATTTTAATTAAACTATCATCTATTTAAATATGCACTTATTACTAGAATGTATTTATTTAACATCAGGATTTTTCAGCCATGTGCCCAAGATTTGTAGATAATAGTTTGGTCGAGCCTGACACATAGGCCTTTAGGCAGGGTAAAGCTAAATTGTCTTGCAACCACTCCAAATGAGCCTTAAGTCGAAATTTGAAGGTAGTCAGATATTGGTATCACAGAAAAGGTTATTTTCTCTTCTTTCAAACACAACAAACAGAAAAGCTCTATCATGCTACTGTATAAAGTTAGAGCCATTTGAAGTCGGCAGGGTTAGAGCTTGTGGAAATTCAGAAAGGGGAGAAAACAGCATTTAAAGTGTAGATGACTATAAAGATATTAAAGCCCTAACAATCATAACAACTTAAATTAATAAAATTTGAACATCAATTAGGTCTAAAAACTGTTTAGAAATGGTTTAAGCGTCAATATCTAACATAAAAAAATTTTGACTTCTGAACAACCACTAAACTTTAAATACCTATATCTCCAAACTAAGCCTTCCGACTTACGACTCATTTGGCGAGAATGCGAGACAATTATGAAAATAGTAAAACTGTCTAATTAATTGAAGCATATTTTAAAATCCAAACAGAAACTCCTTGGAGATATCAAGGAGAGCTGAGAGAGTAGTCCAACTTGGCAACAGTCAAGTGCTCAAACACTCAAACTTAAAGTGTATATATAAAATAAAATTTATTTCACCTTTAATGCACATATTTTAGTCAAAACTTTAAGTTAAACACCCTTTTGTTTCACATAAATGTTATCACCTGTTTTCTAACAACAAAAACTTTGAAAAAAATTTGAAAAATACATGTAGGGCCTACGAGTACTTGATGTTGTCTAAACTTAAAACTACCTGTCAAACTGTCAAATTCTTCTCAGGGTAACCAGCACTTTACATTGTACCTGAGAGACTCATTTGTCATTGATTCTAACTCTTCAGTGCCAATTACAAATAAGCAAAAATCAAGAGGCTCAGTCATGTGTTCTCACATTTTCAAGATAATTTACATTCTCACGGTTTAAAGGGTGTACCACCCAAATTGCCATCTATTTTATATATATATATATATAAATTAAAAGTGATCCCCCACCCCAAGAAAAAAAAATAACAAAAAAAAAACAAAACAACAAAAACCACCCGATACTCATAATTGTAGAATATGTTTGTCAAGAAAATGGAACATGAAACATGTCAATACATAATTAAAAAAAAACATAAACAGGTATTTTGTAAAAAATAATATCAACACAATTAAACAAGTATGCTAAGCTCACGTGACAGTGCCAGGGTAAAACACTCTTGAAAGATAGTTATATCTAAATACGCTTCTGAATTTGGTTACTGCTAAAAGACCAATAGGTAAATCATATGCTTAGGTAATGTCCAAAGTTTTAAAATATAAGCCAAGAGAACAAAATTAAACAAAATGATTTGAAGAAGCTATCAACTCAAACAAAATAAGTAGAAAATGATTGCATGTAACATGGACCTTTAGAAGAACAAAACTGAAAAACCAAAAAGAATAAAAATTAAAATAATATTATGGCCTGCTTTTTTACAATGGTTTTATGAAGAATTGCACAACAAATTAGACTGTACAGCCTCATGATCAAGGGGTTAATAAAAGTGTTAAATCTTGTTGAATTTAAAATATTTAAACGTTTTAACAAGAAAAAAAAATAACACAGTGCTTCTAGTTTTACATAAAATACACACAAAAAACCAGAAACATTTAGACTAATCCTAGAAAGTTCAACTGAAACTGCACCTAAATTTAAATATATTCTCTATGCATGAACCATAACAACAAAGGCAGATACTTTGAAAATGTTTGGCATGTGTACTTGTTGACCTCTTGGAAAAGTATTCGAGTTGGACTGGTTATAAACAGAAATTCATAGGTGAGCAAAATTACTTGCTTAGCTTGACTCGACAATATCAATCAACACCCTTAACAACACTGGATACAGCTTGTTAATATTTCTAACCACAGAAAAGGAGTTGACTTTTATCCACTTTGCAAAATTAGTTATTAAAAATAAATCTACAGCTGGTAAAATATGAAGAGCAAATCAGAAATGCGTAGAATATGATTACAAATGGTCTAGACAAACATAAGGGATATGTGCAAATGCAGGGCTAGAGCTTTAAACCAATTATGATCAATTGGACTACTCAAAGAGCAGTGAGCGCTCTGTACCTATAATCAGTAAATGATCTAAAAGTAGGGCTAGAAAAAATACAGTCCAATCTAATTAGTTCAAACTCCATAGGAACAAAAACTCTGTTTAACTCTGAATTCTGTATTTTGACTTGGTATATTTTATAAAAGAGAAATAAGTTTGGCAATACAAATATAGTTTAAACTACAAGTATTGAAATTGTCCCAGTTCAAGTTATCTGGACTCGGCAGTATTCAGGATGCACTAGAGTGTGCTCAGCTGACTTACTGTCACACTGTGGCAAAGCCATGACATGGGGAGACTGTGCGTTAATTTAAACCAGCCATGTATACACCCTCCCCCAAGACTGAGCTTCATGGGAGCATGTACTAAAATGTAAATCGATCTCTTGACCCCTTCATGACGATCTCTTGAATCCTTCGTGCCGATCTCTTGACCCCTTCATGACAATCTCTTGACCCCTTCATGACAATCTCTTGACCCCTTCATGACGATCTCTTGACCCCTTAGTGGCGATCTCTTGACCCCTTCGTGACGTAGGTTTTGTCCATTGCCATTAAGTGGCAGCTTTTGGTTAAAGAGTGAAATTATTTCTAGCTAATTTGGTGACATACAACGTACATCGTATCTGCAACTTGTCATCAAAATAGGAAGTATGGTATACATTATAGGTCACGAAGGGGTAAATGCAATTTTGTCTTATGTGCCAATTCTGTCGCAATAAAGACAGCTGTATAGAGCAGGTAGTGGTCTTTTCATAGCAAATTGGTCTAACTCTTTTTCTCTTTCCTGAAAAATGAACAATCAACTGAAAGAATCAATAGAACCAGAGGCGGAATTATTTAACAAAACTGAATTTATATTCAACATTGATTTTCTCAAAATAGAATCAGTGGCTCTTAAGGCAAAACAGCATTAAAGGCATTTCTTCACTTCTTCACTTGATGTGCTCGTTGGCTTTTGGCACTGTTGGTTTATGCAAGCCTGACTTTACTTTCTTTTCACTGTTATTTGTTAGAGCGAGCTTGTGACAATGATATTGTTGTGGTTCAGTTTGTGAGAATCATTCACCACTATTGTAGAAATAATCTAAGCGAGAAGTGGTAACAGTATCAATGCAATACCATTTTTTCTTCCCAAATTGGTATATTATTTCCTTTTCATTTAAAAAAAGGGATTAATGCTTTAATATTGCATAACATAATTTGAACGCTTACAAAGAAAAAGATATGAATAAATTGATAAACTTATAAATTAATAAGATAAGTGATAAACTTTTATTTTCAAAATGAAATTATGTTCAAACACATCTGGTAACAAGATTTATTAATCAATATAACTTACAACAAAACCAACCTGAGGTCACATATCAGAACAATTGTTGATTTATAAGAAAAACATATAAATAGAATATTCAGTTAATTTTTTTGGGGTTAGATTAAAAAAAAAATGAGCTTAACTAGAAGATTCTTCATGGGAAAGACCTGTCATTTGGCAGCCTCTAACTTAGAGTGAATTGCTAGACAAAAACAAATTGAAAAAGCTCTTCATTTGGTATCAAGTTTTTATGACATATTTACTAGTTTGAACTGCTAATAATTAGTTGATGAGCATTCCTGCAAATTTTAGAGAAAAGATAAATAGAAACAAAGGACTTTATGTATGTGTCAAATACAATAAATTCAGTACACACAAAAATTATCAACATACTGATTTATATCCGACCTAGGAAATTTCTCCATGCAATTGTAAGCATATTTATTGTGATCATTAACTTCTCTTCTTTTTTTGGATAATCATACTGTGTGTTTTAGAGGCACATTTGAAAAGAATATATATAACAATATAAGAAACAATATTTTAACAATAACACTGTGCATAAAAAATAATCAAATGCATAAATATAGACGCGCAACAATATAAATTCTCTGAATATCCCCACAACCTTTTCAGCTCGTATGTTGTAAATTTCACTCTCTTCCAAACAAAAAAAAAGCAACAACAAACTACTCACTTGAACCCAGAAGCTTGACACAAGCTTTATGTGGCCTCTTCTTGTTTTTTGTACCAAAGAAAAAATATTACAGAGGAAACTTCATAAATTCAAAACTCTTGAGAATGAGGAAACCTTTGAATTCAACAGATTCCAATTATAGGCCTTATCAAAGAATATTTATTCATCAAGTTTATTACTTATAATAGCACCTTCCTCTCTCACCCCATTGTTACAAACATTTCCATTTATTATATGCAAAAACAAACTGATTCCACGTGCCGTACACACCTCTGAATGGGTTTTACAATATCAAATTTTCGCAATCCGAGTTCATCATAACAAACCTTTCATGCTTTGGGGAAGTAAAACTGCCATGGAAAAGAAGGAAAACTTCTGCAGGCTTCAAGATAAACTCTAAATTGAGAGAATTTAACAGCATCAACTTGGAATTATGAGATCAAATCTGAGAAAAAATTAAAGACGAAATAAAACAGCATAAAATCACCATACTTTGATTTTTATGCCATCCACTGAAAGAACAGGCAACAGGTTTGCAAATCTTACGTTTTCATATGCAATCAATTATAAAGTAAATAAATTAAGAAAAAAACCCAAACAGCAAAAGCTTTATAGGAACACTTGCTTGAGACTACAGTGGAGTCCATTTAACTCGAACTCTGATAACTCCAATTGATAGATAACTAGGAATCTGTTTTAGAATCCCAACTATAGTGGAATCTGGATAAAGTCAACACCTTGGAACCGAAAAAAAAGTGTTGACTTTAAGCAAGGTTGACTTAACCCATTTTCACAGGAGTGTGGGAGGGGGAGGGGGGTGAGCTGTAAGGATTATTAAAAAAAAAACCCAGGTGATCTAAGATTGGAGTATGCCCCTTGCAATAAATAAGCACCCTTTAACCAGTTAAAAATTTGAACTTGGTTTCCAGGTTGAGAACTTAGTACTTTTTTACCCAACATTTCGCAAGGTAGAGGGGGGGAGGAGGAATCAAATTGATAAAAGTAAATGTACATTGGTAGACGGGCGCAGTAGTGACCAAAAGGAATTGGTCCTCGAAGAAATAATGAAGGCTACCTTTGGCTAAATGTGGAGTCTATACAGGGATGGAATGCCGGGGCGTGTGCATGAAAATACTGCGTGTGCTTAACATTAAATTTGTTGGACTGATGTGGAGAAATGGGGAGGAGTGAGAGAATCATCAATGAACTGCTCCAATAAGCAATAGACTTTCTTTTGCTCAGCACAACCCCAACCTCCCCTCCCCCTTGAGCCCTCACCAAGCAAATGGGTCCAGGCAGGCGAGCATGCGCTGCATGCAGTGTCTTGAATCATGAATATAAAAGACAAAGATCTCCCACCCACCCACCTCAGCTTTTATTCTCTTTGTCTCTCCCAAGACCCATCTGGGGTCTCAATCTCTTTCTCGCCACGAGGCATTGAATTTAAGCAAAAATAGGTCCGAGGCAGTTGACCAAATGCAAAATAAAGTTACTTGATTTTAGAAGAAGAAAAAAATGGGACCGTCATGAGGTGTTGACTTTAACCAAGAGTTGACTTCAAGCGAGTTGACTTCTCGCGGAGTCCACTGTAGTATTTTTTTTTTGTCAACTATCATCAACTCAAAGTTTAGATATTTCTTCCCGGGCACTTCTATATAAGCGGACTTCAATGTATATATAAATATAATCTTTTTTGATAAACTTAAATTCTTTGTGGATACAAAGACAGGGCAATAAAGCTATTAGCTCTTTATTATTTCTGTACAATACAAGTGCAACTGAGGTAATTGATCATAAATCAAATAAAACACAAGTTTTCTATTCCTAATCCTCAATAATGAACAATATTGTTACTTACATATTCAGTCCCCTTTTTACATCAGGAATTGTTTAATAGTAATACCACTTCAATGTTTATAAGTTTGTACATCAAATTCAAAGACTTCAATTTTGTCGTTCTGATAAATAAAGCTACAACAGAAGTAAATTTTACAACACCAACAAACAATGTTTCAATTTCGGTGGGAAAAAGATAGTTCTCATTTTTCCTTGCAGATTGAACTTCACGGTGATCTTAGGAACAAGATGTGCCAAACTACTTGACAAAATTAAATCAACAAATTTCACAAGGAAGTACAATTTTTTTCTAAAGCAATCACAGAATGGCATTATTTTCTGATTGCTAAATGAACCTTGATAAAGGAATATGATATGAGAGAGTTATTCAACAAAATATTAAATCACAAGTAAAAACAAGACATCTGAGATAAGATTTGAAAGAACATTCTCTGATTGTGCATTAGGAATTCAAACATCAAATATTCCCAGAGAATGGAAGAAGAGAGCATTTAAAAAGATCACATTAATGTAATTATCTAAAAAAAAAACTTCAAGATAATATAATACATTTCTTCAAGGAATGTCTTCTCAAACACAGAACAAAAAGGCAGTATTTGGCTAGCTGATTGAACGAACTGCCAGCATCACAATTCTAGAAAAACCATGCGTAAAATTAAAAAGACAAATAAACACAAAACTAAATAAGAGCATACAATTGAAAAGCAACCCTCCCCCTCCCTTCCCTTGCATACATCCCATACATTCTCTATATGACCTTGTGACATTTGATTTGACCTCAACCCTATCACCCATAATGCTTGTAAGGAAAATTTAAAGACCGGATGTCACCGCTTGGCTGCTCTTTTACGCAGCTGAGATTCCTGAGTTGCTGCCATTTTCTGCTGCTCTCGCACCTTCTCTGCTCTCTTTGACTTAGAATGCAGTTTACGGAACAAATTTTGGAACTTGTTTTCAGGAAAGAGGTTTGCCAATACTCCTTCTAGAACGACATAAACAATTCGTTTGTTGAGAGTTTTGTACTGGAACATCTGGAAGATGCGCGCCACACCTTTACGGACAGCGTCCGTGCCCATAAGAGTCCGAACCTCATCTGGAAACAAAAAGGACTGAGTAAAATTGGTACCTCAATTGTACACCATCATGCTCAATCAATTTCAGCTCAATAAGAGCACGTGACGGAGATGCATTTAAGTTCTATGATGTTTTAAAAGATTATTTAAATAGGCCTACCTGAAAAAGGTTCCTTTTCAAGACGAGATTTTGAGAATATTTTGCACAAAACTCAAATTTTAAAGCTTTCACAGTATGCAAAAATTAACCAGGTTTAAGTCTTTAACAAATAAAAAACTTAGAGCCAAAAACCATGTGATATATTTACAATTTTGTGTATGAAACGTTTTGAACTCCAGAAATATTAAAAAAAAACAAAGCATATGTAACAAAAAATACCTGGCACACTTCCTAGCATTTTTGCTTTACATAAAACTCTTGTCCTCATCTTTGTGGCTTCATCCCTTGGAGATCTTGCTTCTGCCAAAATACCATTTGGCCAAAACGAATTTCTGAAATATAAAATGTTTATAATGAAGAAACTGTTTTCTTTTTAGGCAACCCTAAATTATCTATAATCTTAAGTTGGATTTCTAGCTTATAATAAATACTAAACGAAAAAAAAAATTATAAAAGTTCGCGATTGGCATTCTATGTGGCTTTAAATAAGGAACACATCATAATCCACAAAATTGTTCAAAAGTGTCACACCAAAGCTGATTTTTAGTTTGATCAGATGTGATGACAGAACTTCTAAATAAAAAACATTTTACACCCATTTTCTTAATAAGTTAGACAGATAATCTCAGATTATAATCCGTTGGCACCCCACACACATCTATTTTACCAATAGCGGTAAAAAGATCTTTGATAGAGCGCTAAAACTTATTCAGTTTGAAAAAAAAAATTTTAGATTTTTGCAAACCAAAATCACATTTTTAATATATCAACTTATCTCGAAGGCAATTTTACAAAGCAATGCAATGTCAAGGCCTCCCTTCATGGAGTTATTGAACATAATTTTCAATTTTTCATTTCTGTGCAAAAGTCATGCAGCACGCAGCCAAATTAAAACGTAAAACTCCTAATCAGAAACCGTACCACAATACTAAACATACACGGCCAATAATGTGTTAAAAATCTTTGAGGCTTTATCTCCCCTGAAAGCAAATATTTGGTGTAACAAATTTTTACC
>BMAT01012580.1:257852-270646 GCA_019649035.1 Elysia marginata
TCTCCACCTTGTCCCTCACTGCCTCCAACTCTTCCATGCAATCACTTGATCTTATCACAGTCAGGAATGTTTCTCGGGTAAATGATGTTTCATAACACTTGAAAGAGGGAAAAAGACGGGGGGAAGCAATCCTATTATCTACCATAGCATGAGAATATTAACATAAAAAAGTACCGAAATAATTTACAAAATTAACCGCTATAAATCAACATCTGTAAAACCCAAGGGAGGCCTAAATGAAAAACAATATTTCTCTCTCATTTCTTTTCAAACTAGCAGGTACTCAAATTCTGAATAATGGGCTTGCATTAACTAATAAGAAATTTGTAAGCACAGCAAAGCACCAGTATTACGGTAAAAAGCATCCTCTTCCGATAAAACATGATAGAAAATGTCCTTATTTCTATGCTTCAATGTAAATAAAAAAGGCAATCTCTAATTATCTCAAAATGCTTGGTTTTCACTTGACTGCAGATATGTGTCCCCCCTATGTTTCAGCCATTTGTTATAAAACAAATCAACTAAATAAGAACTTCTCTCAGAAAGATTATTCATCTCCTATATACCCCTTGACCAGTCATAAAGAGTCCTTAGAAACAAAAAAACCTCAAGCATTTACAAATTAACTTATTTCTAATTTCTGTTTCCTTCTAATTTTTAACAACAGAAACTTATGTTTTACAGAAAAAAGATAACATTATGTAATGTTTTTTACATTTTGACTGATGGAGAGATTTCTTTTGTCCACATTTTAGTGGTACATTATGTAAAGGGCTTTTAAAAACTAGCTTTATTTATGCCTGGTTGTTATTTCCCAAGATTTTTTCCATGTTAAAGGCTTATTCTATGGGATTTTCTGTCACATGACGTTTCATGTCCGCCTACGATATCTGCTTCTCACTCCCAAATAGACGATGAAAATTAACAAGTAAAGTGAGCGTAAACCTGCCTTCCAAACAACGTCTAACAGGCAACTCCTATGGTGATGACCACATGTGAGACGAACAGGGTCTATCGGGCAGACAAACAGGGTCTATCAGGCAAACGAACAGGGTCAACCAGGCACAGTTCAGAATTTTGACATTTTGTTTTTATAACATTTAAAAGGCAAGCCTTTCCCAGGCTGACTCGGCAGGAGAGGAAGAGATGATGGATAAGTGAGACGTGTCGAACTTTAAGACAACCTTCAGTGGTCACTATGGACAGTTTCCATTTCACAAAGCACAAAATACACCTCCCCCCTTCCCTTCCACACACACACCAAAAGATACTCACCAACCATGCAATATATTGATTAATATAATCTGGGTCTGACAATAAGTCTACTGTTGGCAAAAATATTCCATTGACTAGAACCTCCTGTATTGAAAAAAGAAAATAAATCATTATATATATCAATCTTAAGAAAAAAAAACTGCCGTTCAAGACAAACGCAAATTTTAAATAGTTTTATAGGAAGCATTGAAAATAACCCAGTTCTGGCTTTAAAAAGAAATGTTTGATCAAAACTTAACTATGGTTGCCTTCTAAACTAGTTCATTAGCTCTTTAAGTGATAAAATCGGTACGTCAATTCTTTTTGCTAAGGCTTTTCCGGTAGGAACTGAAAAATAAATGACAAATTTAGAAATAATACATAGTATGCAAATTTCAAAAACAGATTTTTATGTTTACATAGGTAAAGAGATACTGCAAAAGCACCATATGTAGTGTACGCATCTAATTCATAATACCATTTACTGGAAAATATGATACTCAAAACCTCTAAGAAATCGTTTCATGTTTGAAGTTTATTTCTGTAAGGTTTGACAATTACTTGTTAATTTCCAGAGAAAAATTGTTTTTAATGCTGAAAAAAAAAATCCATTAACTATTAATACATGGATGACACTCTGCTTTCTATGGGCCTGAAAATTTGTACATAATAAACTATGACCATCTACAAGGGCTTTTCATACTCTCTAAAATGTGCCTGTTATTAAAAAGGGCTATTTTGACTTCTCTCATCGTTTTAATTAATAATTATGACATTCACAATGCTTCCAAAAAGTGACTTGCTGAGGTTTTTAGTACCTAAGGGATGGGATATAAAATTCATAAACAACAAGCCAGCAAGTAAATAAAAACAAAAATCTTACCCGAACAATGTAACGAAATGGTTTGTTGTGGAAGTCTTCAGGCGGTAACAAAAGGAACAGTAAAACTTCACTCAAATCTTGTAGATATTCTGAAAAAAAAAATATTTTTTTTTACGTAAGATAAACATTTTAAACCACAAAGAATGCTTTTAGACAGTGCATGGAACCCTATTAAAAATAAAAAAAAAGAAATGCAAAAAAAAAAAAAGGAAACATTTTTCAAAGTCTTGAATAATTTAATTAAATATAATGAAAATTTGATAGTGAGGAAGGGGGCATAAAACTGCAGTGGTCAGGAAATGATGAGGCCTTTCAAAATTGCTTTTTCATTTTAATGACACACAAGCTAAAAAAAAAACCTTTTAAACTAGAAAAATTTGAATAAATTTAACTGTGAAGAATATCAGCAGCAAAATAGATTTTTATGCCATCATAAGATGGTAGCCGTCCTTGACTGAATAACAAAGTAAAAAAGCATTGTTCGAATAGTAGTTTAGTAATAAGCATGCAAACAACTATTCATTTTTATCACAAACAAAAATCAAATGAGAACATCGCAGTTTGAAGCCATTAGACATTACTTAAACCTATCAATATTCAATTAAGTTTATTCAGTCAATACAAGGTTACAGTAGAACATGTATTGAAAATAAGCAATGCTCAGTCAGGCTAGCAGATTCAAACATTATGAATATTATAGTAAAGTACACCCTTATCTCTCTCTCTCTCTAATCTATCTATGTAGCATTTTCTGTTGTCACAGCAAAGAAGAGCATGCACTCTTCTTAACACATCCCGCTCCACGAAACACCTTACCCTAATGTGTCCTTCATTTAATCAAAAGTTTCAATTAGAACAATCTCTTAATTCTAGTTCCATTAAAATGTTTCACGGCTTGGGGAAAGAAGCTATTTACTAATCATTTATTTCCTTTGAACGCCCTTAGTCTTTGCCCGTGGGGTAAGAAATTGAAATATTTCCTTGCTGTGTGGGTGTCATCTTTCAAGATCTTTTCTCTTCTGACTGACATTCTTTCTTCATATAGATTTTCAAGAGATGGCATATTCACACCAATTAACTTTAGTGCGTTTATGACAAACTGAGACCAGTCTTTTAATGTCCTTTTTTGCTGTTCTATCAAACCAAACAATAATTGATTGAGTTCAGATGCTCTCCACAATGGCTCTGTAAAAGGTAATGAGTGTCATTTTATTTTTGCAATAGACTTGCATATACTTGCAAAAGAAATATACCATTGAGAAAAAAAATGTGTACACAGCAAAAGCAAAGCTTACAAAGAGATAGTCAGAAAGTTACATGATCTGAGACATGTGTCTTGTAAGAAAAACAGAAAATTACAGATGAAAGTCACCAGCAAGATTGTTGGGGTACAAATGGTCACAGAGTCACCAAACGCAGGCAATTTTAAGACCAATTTTTCTCTTTAAAAAACCATGTGAAGCAATTGAAATTTGCATGGGCTTAGGATGTAAATGTAAAATCAGAAAATTTTACACAAAACACAACAAAGAATTTGTTTTAAATGAGGCAAAAAAAAAGTGTGGGATATTTGAGTAAAAATTCTACTTTTTAATAATTCTTATGTGTTATGCTTCAGTGCAACGCATTCAAGTATTTGCTTTTTTTTTTTTTGCTTTTACTGGTTTTCTGCTTTCATAAAGAGAAAAATAATTATTTGTTATGTCACTGTTAAAGAAGGAGATAATTAAATAAAAAGCCGAACTGATTACTAACTAAAATTGTGTGAAGGAGCTGTGGTTAGAACATGCCAACTATTATAATAAACTGGCATACATTCTTTATGTCTTATAAATTAGGAATTTTATACAGATTTTCAAAACATCCTGCTTAACAAAAATCAAGAGCCACTTTGTGTCTTCAAACTAAAAGCATAAATGGTCAACTTTGAGGTTTTCAAACAGACTCAAATCAAACTGAAGGAGAGTAAAACTTGCTCGCTGCCACTTCATTCAGACTCAAACTGTGTAATAAAAGTCTCATTGCTTATTGAGCTTATCGGCCAGGTATGACAACTACTTTTTAAAAAAGCCAATAAATTCGTAAAATTTACAAAACTTTTGACCACTCACTGAGCCCTGTTTGGTGACTAAGGCAACTCTTCATGTATTTAAAGTTAATCAACACATCAATCAAGCTGACACAACCCCTCAAGTAATGAGCTTAAAAACTGGTTGGAACTTTAGAGGGCCTCAAAATATGCAGAGCAGTACATTTATGCCAAATGAAAACGCAAGAACAGTGTCTGAAGTGACACAACCTATGTTAGTTCATGTTCATTAAAACCATTTGTAAATCAAATAATTCTGATATTATTTGGGTAAATAAAGCTAAAAACTTACGTCTCTCAACATCGGGATCAGTACAAACTAAATCTCTACACATGTCGTTCTCCATATCAACCTCCAAATCAAAGAACACATCTTCTAACTCTTCAGCGTTATCTGAAAAATGTGGGTAAATACTTTGACAGAAGGCGTAACTCACATATAAATAAAGATGAAAAAACGCCAACAAATCAAGTCATAAAAACCTCAAAGAATTTGATACTATAACTCCTTTTTAAAGAGCATTGTGAAATTTTTTCTGATTGTAGAAAAAAAAAGTGTGAATTCTTCTCAACAGCTTTGAATCACTAAAAAAAAAGTTCTTTGATTTTCAGTTTCTTAAAGACTGATAAAAAGGCAAGAAAACAAACATTTACAGGGAGCAAAATATGGATATTTTCTAATCAATGCATCACACAACATATTTATTAAAAATGAGCAAACTAATTACAACTAAACCTTTACAACAAAACCGCTATGAATTCATACCTTCGTTTTTTGCCAACACAACTCGTTCTGAAGCTCTTTTATACAATCTTATATGAGAGGCAAAATCATCTACCAAGCGTTGTGTGAAATATGGCATCCAATTCACATCTTTGGACCTTTGGAAATCAAAGTCATACCCTTTACCCTTAAAAAAATGTGAAAATTTCTGACACAACGGTGAGGCACATCTTACAGAATAACAAGATATATGTGGTAAGTGGATAATACAAAGTGATCATTTGATTTATTTTTAACACAAGACAACCTTTAAAGAAGTATGCAAGTTCAACTATCACAATGTTGTCAAATGATTGCAAGAAATGTTAGACAATTTAACTGTTTGCTAAGCTCACACTAATCTTACTACATAGATTGAAATGATAACATATTATAACCTTGCTCAGTTACGGTACATATGCATGGCAGAATGGTTAGCATATGGACTCGAGATCTGGAGGTCGCAGGATCGATTCCTGACCATGCCATGTTGCAACTGCCTTGGAAAAGCAATTTACCCTAACTTTCCCCAACCCACCCACCTGTAAAATGGGTACTCAGCTACAGGCAATTCTTGAATTTGTGATATGCACCTACAACACTCTGCATATGAATTAAAAGTGGCCTTCAAATGTACTGATCTGCTGGGGCATTAGTGGCACAGTTACCCTGAGTAACGAAGCCAAAATTTCCCGAAAGGGATTAAATTAGTCTGTAAAATAAATACATATTAATAAACTCGGTTATCAGGCATAACGCCAAGTTCTGAAGCTAGGCATTACGTCTCCTTGTCTACTTTAAAACTTGACTATAAAGACTATCATTAGGTCAAACTTTTTAGTATCTTTTGCCATGTTTGCAAAGATTATATGCTGCATAATGACTAGAGTGTTTTTTTGGAGGTTCTCCCATGTAAAACAAGAAACTAGTTTCAACATCTATTTGTTTCGGCCTAAAATTAACCTATCAAGCATTTCAACTATTTGTGAACACATACTTATAACTAACGCTTGTTTACATTTACACTAAAAATAAACTAAGACATGAAAAGCCTTCTGTTGTTTAATCTAAAACCTGAAAATTTTCTATATTGATATGACAGCTAAGCAAGCAAAACAAGAGAAGAGATCAGCTGCCTCAGCAAGCTTAAGTTGTAATATTGCTTTAGCGATTTCGAATTGATTTAAATATAAGAATGATTATTTTTGGGTAAAATACTCACCTACTAGAAAAAGTGATTACAACCTTTTGTGCACATTGCCAGATATCCATTAAGAAATTGTCATGATCACTGAGCTGCCGGTACCATGTTTTGATATAATCTCTTACAACAAACTCTAAGACCTGGAACCAAATTAAAAAAAAAAACAAAAAACAATTCGTTTATCCATAATGCATCTTTTTCCTTTCATAAACAGGGATGCAAGCGGCTCATGCTAAAAAAACCCAGGAAAATTTGACACTCTTATAATAGAACTTTTGATGGATCAATTCAAAGAGAGAAATAGAACTCTGTTTTAGTGCCTACACAGCTATACAACACAAAAAGAAGAGTTTGATTTTCAAAACTCTTAATTTAGGATGTTTTCTTTAACATTTAGATCATAGTTTTTTCAAGTTTTCCTGCTTTTTTTTAGTTAAAGAAAACTGCTAAAAAATCGGAATTCCTGCAAAAATCGGAAAACTTGCATCCCTGCATAAATTTCAAGTATTAACTTTAAGCACAAAAACTATGGGAAAGGCTGTAGAACTTTTTGCAACATTTTTAGCACAGCATTTAACTTAGTGTATTAGTAAAGTAATTTTTTTTCTCTCACAAATATTCTAGCTTCGTATGGGCGGAGGAAATCTTAAAGAGTGTGTAGAAATTATAATATTTTGATCCATTTCTCAGAAAAAAAAAGGGTAGGGTTTTTCCATTTTTAGAAGGCCTAAAGTACAGAATTAAAAAATGCAAATTCAACTCTGTTTTTATGCCAAAAACAAAGAAGTTATATCCTTGACAACAAATGCCGATTTTCCAAGACCCAAAATCAGCAAAACTAGTTTGTTATTACTAATGAAAACTCTGCTCATTGGATCTACTCAAAACCAAAGCGGCATAATTGATGATCTGAATGATGCACAGTAAAAAAAATATTAAAACTTGGTCATTTTAAATGCAATTAGTTTATAGCTGACACGATCAGAATCTAAGCGTTCTCTTCAAAAGACAACATGCAATAATAAAATACATACACAACTCATTATTTTAGAGATCCTCACCTAGAAAATGAACAGGGCAAATGACGTTGGTATACTGAAAACAAATCAACAGGCACAAAAGACTTTTTCTTGCATTTTTTTTTTATGTTACATGAAAGTCTATGAAAGCAAAAATAAAATTATCTGATCAAGAAAAAGTACATAAATATATTACCTCTTTCAAAACATCATCAATAACACTTGCACCTGTCATTCTTTTGTCAAAGTTCTTTATTTTTGTACTCGGCTCCATGGATTCTTTTATCTGGAAAAAAAAATAAGAGACAAAAAAAAGGCCCTTACTTATCAGTTATTCTCTTTCTTAAAACTTTCTCAAGTGTTAAAAAAAAGAAAATGACATTGTCAAAAAATCTTCAGCTTCAGTACTGTTATTACTATATAGTCAAAAAGGAAGTAAAAGTTCTGCAGGTGTAAAGAAAGCTCATTGTAGAGGATATATACCTTTATAATACCAGGGGAGAGGAAATGCTGATCAGAACTTTGCTTCCCGTCTGGCATGATCTTGGCAGCTTCTTTCCCACAATGATGAATAATCACCAACGCCCTACACACAGAATTATGTGGAAAACAGAAAGATCACATTTAATTGATGCCCACGATGCTTCATTTAAAAAAAAGAAGAGAGGGGGGGGGGCATCATAAACACCCACAGTTTAAAAACAGGCAAATAAAACAGAAAAATATAAATTTGTAGAGATAGCATCAAAGACAAAGTTAATACCAAAGTTGTATTCCACAAATAGAAATGGCCTTTTTGGCATTTTCAGTAAGAGCTATGCTTAAAGATAACTTTTACGAAAAAGAAAATGTATCTTTTCCAAAATTGCTAAAGGGTGGGCCATTGATTAGATTTTTGCTTGAATTTTAACATCTAAAAATTATGATGCCACTATTTTGTCTATTTAACACCATGAAACGTGTATCAGTCTATATAATAAAATTACCTGCAAACAAAACAGCAGTCAAAACATTGAGTAATACCACAGTCTCATCGTACTTTAACATAGACATGTTTGTAAATGCACAAAATGGTTGAAAAAAAAAAAAAAACTAACTCAAAAACTTCAGACACATATAAAGCTACACCTTTGCTGAACAAGCATAAAAATTTCTAACTGCCAAATGAAGAGCAAAAATTAAAATTTTTTAATGGTATTCTTACCGTATTTCTGGTAACATTTTCACAAATTAAAGCCTATGCCTTGACAATACCCCATAAAACTTATAATACATACCCTCCAATAAAAGCTACCACATAAAACCCAAACAGTACAGCATAGCTTCCAAACGTAAGAAACAGAAGGCCCACTCCTAATAAAACCCATGGCAAGAGATTGCTTTTACGCACATCCATCTGAAATAAACCAAAAAAGTAATATAAATATACAACTTTGAAAACTCAAGAATAAAATTAAATTCCAGATTATTACAAACATCAAAATATCAATATGAATTATTCTTGAATTGCAGAAGGATGATAAAGTTGGTAATCTGAATGCACTTCTAAAGCAGTTTGAATTCTGCAACATTGAAAGGTTAGATATCATGAGTTGAAAAGCCTTTGCCATCATCACAAATTATGCAATTAACCTTTGTCGCAGCATCCTCACCACGTGATGTTTTGTCTTAGAGTGAAATGTCGTTTGGCAAAGTTCATTAAATTAAACATATACTATACAGTACACCCCCCCACTCAACTTGAATATATGACAAACCTGGTCCCAGTTGCGCATAAATTACTGCACAAACTACATTTTCATTTTTAAGTCTTGATCTTAAAAGTTTAAGGGCAGCTGTCATCAGGTTTTTGTAAAGTAAATGAGACAGGGCCTAGTAATATAACTATGAACATTTAAATGTAGAAAAAAGAAAACATTTTAAAACTTTGAAGTATTTCCATAACCTGAAGCCACAGTTAATAAAAAGGATCTTCATACAGGGGTGTCTAGCCTAAAGCTCAAAAGGTAACGAATTATTTTTAAAAACTGAATTTTAGAAGATTCTGTACAATAGTTACTTAGAGTAAGGCTACATCGTCTCTAACTATTAGTCAGTGTGTCCACTTAGAGAGAGTCTATGTACACGCGTAATGACGTGTACATTGTCCTAAAACTTGCCATGTAGGCTACATGTAATTCTGTGCAGCTCTATAGGAGTTCAGACTATTATTATTAGTTTCCCAAGCTTTAATGTTGTGGTGTTTTCCCTTTTTTTAGATTTCTTTTGTATCTCTCCCCACCTGCTTCAAAGTTAAAAACTTTAATGCTGAAGAGGATAAACTATTAAATTCCCTGGCAATTTCTCTAAGTTAATTACCCAAATTACAACCTGCATTTTTTATTGCAGTCCATGATCTTAATTTTAATGCAGACCACCAAAAGGCCCTTTTATTTCTTGGATTAATTTTTCACCTTAAGAATTACATTGAAAAAAAATTGTCTGGACCTGCAGTTTCTCTAGACATTACAATTATCAAACACTTAGTGGATTTCACTGAAGAGTTAAATAATTATGACGGCAATTACGTGCATATAGAAAAATTGCGTACTGTGTGCACACAATTACATTTACATTAAAAAATTCATAAAACCTAGCTACGCAAAGTTAGGCACTCAGACCGGATTGCAAATTTTTTTCCGGTTATACATAAATTTCAACTGAGTTTCTCTGACGAAAAACCGGAAGATCGGAAAAAAAGGAGGATCAGGAAAACACGGATTTCCGGTTAAAACCGAAAAAAGGTCATCCCTGCTAGAGATTAGAATAAATAGTGGAGGCAGCCACTGCGCCGTCAAATAATTGAAAGATGAAATTAGCAGTGGAGAGAAGTAGGCTTTTAAGTGGAAATCCTCAGAATGTCTGCCTCCAGCATGATTCGAACCTTCGATTTATAGTAGCTTCGGCACCTATCGCCTTGCCATTGAGAGAAACTTATACCATGTCACCACTAAGGTCCTTGCTTAGCCTCAGTGACTTGCTCACTTGAAATGGAAGACCTTCCAAATCGCACCAAAGGCAACCATTTGAATCCA
Organism: Elysia marginata; assembly: GCA_019649035.1. Lineage (NCBI taxonomy): Eukaryota > Metazoa > Mollusca > Gastropoda > Plakobranchidae > Elysia > Elysia marginata. The sequence continues at coordinate 268,139 of BMAT01012580.1, forward strand.
GAAGCGCACCAACATACAGCCATAAACAACAAACACAGCCTAGAACAAAGGATAACAGATAAGGATTGCCGGATGGCCCCTGCCCGTCCGAGACTAGAGATCAGAATAAATAGTGAAGTCAGCCACTGTGCAATCAAATGCTTGAAAGATTTTAAAGGTATGGAATTAGCAGTGGACAGAAGTAGGCTGAAAGTGGAAATACCCAAAATGTCTGCTCCTGATATGATTCACACCTTCAATTTATATTTTGGCACCCACCGCTTTGCCACTTACTGTGACTTAGAGAAACATAGTTGCCTTATACAATGTCGCCACAAGTGCCGGGGTCCGTATCCATACCAGAATCGATACCTGCCATACCTATGCCAACCTCGGAATTGCAAGGTCAGACGACAACCTCAATGTTTTGAGATCAGGCAAAAAAACAAAAACAAAAACCGTGTTCCCCTTTAAAGCAAGAATCAAAAGATGTGTTGCAAGGTGCTAGTCCTGTCTCTCTAGCCGCTTTGTTGACAAGATGTCACTGCTAACCCACTTCTTCACTCCGTTGCAACTGCTATATATTTAGATAACCTGATGTTCAAAAGGCTAGGCCTAGGTGATAATGAGTCTCAGCAAGAATTTTTTGCGGATCACAGTTTCTTCGGTACAGCAATGCACCTTGGCAATAGTGTCGGCATATCCCATTTACATTTTTTTGTCTTCCTCTGCCTCTTTTATCTTTCTACTAGTACTAGGCATAGTCTAGCTTTACCCTCCTTAAAGTTTTTCAATTTTGTCTAAATATAAGCCAAGATAAATTTAGCGTCCTACTTCTCTGTCTTTCTTTGAGCGCATCACTTGCCTAACTTGTCTGTCTCTTACTTAGCCTTTCTTGGTCATAAAATAATACACTTCATTCATTCATTAAGCTTATAATAATAATATGCCTTCACGACATTTTGATGTTTCAGAAATTAACTTTGATTTGGACCTCTAACCATTGCTTTTTGTGACACAAGATTATAAATTGTACATTCATTATTTTTCATATCATTCAGGTAAAGGATAAATTTATAGTTATTGTAACTGCCTGCAGTTGTAGTTGATGGTTTTTCTGTAAACTTGCGTGACTGAGTTGCAATAATTTTTTATTGTTAAAATTAAAACTCCAAAATAAACCATATGGAATGGTTTATTTTCTTTGGAATCTAGCTAGTACGTAGCATTTTGTACGTCTGTTGGTAATGATGCACAATGGCTACTTGGTAGTTTAATAAAAAATTTATGTGTAAATGTAGGGGCCTACTTGTTTTGTTTTATTTTGTCATTTTCCTCCACATGTATATATTCATGTAAAATGTACATTGTACTGTGAATTCTAAAACGTTGAAAATAAAAACTAAAATTCAAATTAAAGTAATAAGAAAACTAAAAAGAAAACAAAAAAACCCCCAAGAGAATGGCAGACATAAAAATAGAGCAAAGTGAACGCCTGTCGCGACGCATGTTAATCATCACCGCACTACTAGCCGCCCTTCTGCTGTCGCATTGCTGGTCTTTAAAACCATAGCCAGTAATATCAAGGCTAGGCCTATAGTAAGGGACTGCAGGAACTTCAAGGTAAGCTACCCTTGTGTGCCTCAAACTCCAAGAACCTTTAAAGTTTTGATGCTAGGGCGACAACCTTGAAACAGGTATTGGCATCACTGAGTGCTGCCTGACACACCTCCATCTTTCAAGGTTGGAAAAAAAGCTCAGCAGAGTACCAGTATTGCTCAGTATCATTGTCACCCTTGCAGTGTGAGTGAGACTCGCTATTGTACGCTTGCCACTTGGTATCACATGAGTATAGGATTCTTCGCTAAATGCCTATAAGGAAAATTCCCTTCTTCTATCTCATTGGTTGTTTTGTTAAGATAACAAAAATACACATGTGACTAAAGTCTGTAGACAACGGTCGCTAATCCACTCTCAATCCACCTCCGAGCTCCTTCCTTATTTTCAACAACAATTTCTTGCCCAAGATGCCACGAGATGTGCAGCCGGTTTGGTACATCTTGGTGCTTGTATAATGTATTTTTTTGTCCCACCTAGTTTTTTACAGTTCTTCACTGTTATTACCCAGTTTGTATAGTTACATTCTTTTGAGGAATTTAATTATTTATGTAGCCTTTCTGCCTTAAATTATAATTCCCTTTTTCAAAGGCTGGAGTCTAAAATACACAGATAATAATTTTAGATGAAGAAATACTTGAATGCAACATTTATTTTTAAAACAAAAACTGCACGTTGCCGTTAGCTCCCCAAGCTAGGCCGACGGGTTGCAGTATGACTTATGTCTTGAAGGCAAATGATGTATTGAGAGAATGCGATATCGTGTAAGCAATACCACTAGCACTAGATCTAGCTGCTTTGCATGGGCGCAAGCATGACAGGATGAGTGTCACAACGAAAAGCCAGTAGCAGCTACAGCTAGTGATACCATAGACTTTTCATTCTTATATTAAAGTGGTGAAGATAATAATA
>BMAT01012580.1:301394-312963 GCA_019649035.1 Elysia marginata
ATAAAGAGAAATAGTCCTAATTATTGCTGATCTGAAAATTAAAGGCAGAAAAATAATCTAGCGATAAGCTTTTCTGTACATTTCCTGTTTTAAGATGGGATTTAAATAACGTATAAGTAAGACACTTCTTTGTTTTAATCGAGAAGCTGTTCCAAAGCTTAGGGGCATAGAAAAAGAAAGAACGCTCTTCAAGTTTTGATTTACATAGATGTTCAGTCAAAAGGTTTTCATTTGCTGATCTTAAAACTCTGTCGGGTGTGTAAACCTGGATAAGGTCGTTAAGATAGGAGGGGGCAAGTCCATTTAGGCATCGAAAAACATGGCAGGCGATTTTAAAATCTATTCAATGCTTAATAGGCAGCCAGTGAAGATCTTTTAAAATTGTAAATGAATCATCTCTGATATTTTTCCTTGTCACTAGTCTAGGAGCTCTATTCTGAATTTTCTGCGGTCTTTCAATAAGATAAAATGGGATTCCCACCAAGAGGGAATTGCAATAGTCTAAACGACTTGTTATAACAGAATGCACAAGCCTATGTGCTGTGTGAATATCAATAAGGTTTCTAATTTTCCCTAAGTTCCTGAGATTAAAATTGCAGCTTTGACTTATCTTTTTTTATATGATGTTCCATATTTAGTTAAGAATCAAAATGAACTTCCAGATTTCTCACTACTTTACTTGTGGGAATAGAAAGACTTTCCCCAGCGAATTTTAGGTAGTTTTGTAACCTGAGGACACTGCTTTTTCAATAACCTTTGCTAGGAAAGTTAGAATACTTATAGGTTGATGGTTTTTTTTAATTCATCTTTATTTAACCCAGCTTTTTGCAACACAGGTCTGACAACAGCTCTCTTGAGAATAGAAGACATTTCACCTAATTTGAAACTAACATTTCCAATAGATATAATAACAGGTGTTAGTTCATCAGCACACTGTATCGCAATCCAAGAAGGAAACGGATCAAGCGAACAGGTCATATTAGGTAACGTTTTTAAGATAGTGTTAATTTCCTTATGGGAAGCTGATGGAAAAAATCAAGAGTTGACACAGCGTGGTATTGTTTCCATGACTGTTTTGGTCATCGATGGGTCGTTAATTTATTTCGTCAAGTTCTTTCCGAAGATTTTCGATCTTGTTGGTGTAAAATTTAGCAAACATGTCCGTTAAATTCTCTTTGCTTTTTAATGATGTCCCCTGGTTTTGAATGCCTCACAAGGCCGTCTACGATCCGATACAGCACTCTCGAGTTTTTCTTGTTCTCGCTAATCTTGTTTTTAATATTGTACTCTTTTGATTTAACGATCAGTATAGATTTAACCTCGGGTTTTTCTTCTTAAACCCATTCTGTGCCTGACAGGGCCTTGTTTTTTTAAAAGCTCTTCCACTGGATCCTTTCAATGGACGTTTTTTTTAGCGCGGGTAGAAAACAACACGCAGAAACATGTTAACCTCTGAATGATTACGGAGCTACCAACTCCTGATGCTGTTATTAAATTAACATAATTAATTGCAATCCTAAACAACGTTTCGTTTCTGACAGATATGGATCTCGATATTATGCTCCTCGGCAAGACTGGCGTTGGCAAAAGCGCTACAGGCAATGCTGTACTTGGCCACAAAGCATTTAAATCTACAGGAACTATGCAATCTGTCACGATTGACAGTAAGAAGGACGTGACCGCGCTTGAAGATGGTCGTACTTTACGTGTTGTTGATACTCCTGGTGTTGGAGACACTAGGGGCTCAAAAGAAGATGGAGAAGTGTTGTTTCTAAAGGCAGTCAAGGAAGCCATCGCAATGAATCCTTACGGGTATCACGCGATACTGCTGGTTCTGAGGTTCGGATCTCGACTTACACAAGAGGACGTCGATGTTATTCACTATCTTAAACAAGTCTTTGGAACTAACTTCATCCAAAAATATTGTATCATTATTATGACCAACGGCGACGATTTCGTGTACATGCAAGAGGAAGAAGAGATTGATGTGTCATTCCAGACATGGTGCAAACAGCAAGAGGGCTACTTTCAAGAAATATTCCAAGAAGCCCAGGAGAGAGTAATTTTATTCAACAACAGAGACAAGGGTAGCCAGAATTCCCAGAGAGCTGAACTGGTGTCCGCAATCGATAAGCTGCAGCAAGGAGGCCGACGATATACAAACAGCAAATTTGAAAAGGCTTTGAAGGCTCGCGAGGAACTTCTGTTGAAAGACAGGATTCCGGTTGTGAAAGAGGAAATAAATGACGAGACGAGAATCATACTCTCAATTTTGAAAAACATCAAAAGTAAGCAAAACGTCGGTGAAAAAATTGATGCTTTGGAAGGCCTCATGACCAGAGCATCTAACCTTCTGGATAGAATTGATGAGGAAGACCGGAAAACTGGTCTGTTGACCTCCTGTCATAAGGTAGCCGTGGAGACTAAAGAACAGATACAGAGGGACCTGCTATACTTGAAAATCAACAGGGAAATCGAGGAAAAAAAGAGTTCTGAATCAGCCAAACTTCAGAGACAGGTTCAGCAGCTGCAAGCCCAACTAGAGCAACAAGAGAAGGAAAAGGCACAGGAAAGGAAGAAGATTGAGAGAATTGAAAAACAGCTTCAAGAAAACCGTGATGAGAACAACAACTCCTTTGCTGAACGCATAATATCAGCAGTGACATGGCCCTTTTCAAAAGTCGCGTCTTGGTTTTCTTAAGCTTAGACTCCGAAAGAATTTTGTAAATCACCTGCTAGATTACAACGTTGTTCTTAGAATTTCCTTGTCACAATAGCTCCATAGACAATATTGTACTGCACATGTTTTTGATATTTTTTTTTGAATTTCTAAATAATTCTTATAGGGCCAATTGAGGGGACAGGTTCTTCATTAATTTACAACTAACAAAAGATAGCCCACTTTGTTGTTATCTACCCCTAACTAAGATTTGCTAACAGAAGATAGAAAATTAATATATTACTCAGTTCTGAGTACCCTATATATATACTATTCTACTTTCATAGTTTCTTTAATTGACTTAAAAATTTGTACTTTTCCGGTGTGAACACCTTCTAAGGTCTGTAAATTTTGACAGACATGCATAACGGCAAAGAAAGGCAAGCGTTACTTGAGAATGGTTTTTATTTTTTTTACCAAGAAAGAAAGATAACGACGATTGTTACATTTTTTGCAATTACAAAAAATAAACGATAAGAAAATATAGCGGGAATAGCGGGAAGCGAGCTAATAAGCTGTAACTCGGACAATGTTTGAAATATTTGATGCCTATACATATTGAAATTTGGTACCAACGTCGTTGCCTTTATTCCCGCTGTCCAATAATCTTGTTCTTCTTTCTCACTTATATAACTAGTGTCTGTTTGAGTCTTTCCCTTCTCTTCACATGTTCCGTCCATTTGTGCCTCCTGTATGCGTTCCCCCGCCTCTATCTTTGCCTCTCGATTTGCTTGCTCAATATCCTTCTGCTCACCTGCCAGTATATGTCTGTCTCTGATCTTCTTTGTTTATTGTCAAATATTCAAGATCTTCTAAACCCGTACGATTAGACGAAAGCTGCCTTGAGATAGAGCCTCATTATTTGTGTGTGGCAACTTGGCGATTTTTAAAAACAGGTATAACACTACACAGCTTGTTGTGCATTATTCCATCAAGTTAAAATGTCATCAACCTCAGTAGGTCATTTCTCTTTACAGAACCCATGGCCTCTGTGGAGTCTATAAATCTGCACCTGATAGGAAAACAGGGCAGCGGAAGGTCAAAGACAGGCAATTCGATTCTTGGAAGAAAAGCTTTTGGTGCCTCCAAAAGAATATCTGGAAAATCTAACACCACTGCCGTCTATGAGGAGACTGAAATAAAACATGGAAGTTTGCTTAACGCTACCAAGTTACATCTGTGGGATTGGCCCGGGATGGATGGAAGTGAAGAAAATACACAAGCCATCGCAGATTGTTGTAAACAGCTCGCTGAAAGTCGGGAGGGGCAGAACCACCTGTTTCTGTGGGTGATGCGCTATGGAGAGCTGTGTGACCGGGAGGACGAAGATCTGTTGAAGATTTTGACAGCAGAATTAGGAGAAACCCATATCACTTGCCATACAATAATCCTCTTAACACATAGAGACAATTTTGAAAGAGATGCCGAGGAAACACAACTGACCTTTCAGGAATGGCTGAAACAACAAGGTGGCTTTTTTCATCGCTTACTCTGCATGTGCGATGAAAGAGTGCTGTTCTTTGACAACAGAAGCAAATGTCCTAATCAATTCAAAGAACTGTTAAATGCCATCTCGGACGTCCTTTTGAAAAGACCAAAACTTGATCATTACCAAAACCCACCAGAGTCTCCAGCTGTACTCTCAGGAGATTGTGCCACTGAGGAAAGCCTTCCCATGGAGTCTGATGAAGTGGTTTGTGATGAAAGCCTAGACAATAACATTGACGAGTTCTGCAGTATCCTAGACAAATCCACATTCAGTGAAACACTTCAGTCGCTGACAATTCTTTTGGAAAAAGTACGAGGGAAAAATCGCGGAAAGGGAAATATAGTGAAAGAGGTCCTAGAAAGAGAAATCAAACGAAAGATAGAAGAGCTTAGTGCTTTTATCGGGATGGAGAAAAACACGTATGCGTACCTTAGAGATCTAAAAGGTAAAATTCAACAAGATAGCAATGTTGGAGCAGACTTTGTTCACATTGGAAAAGAAATTCAACGAACCGGCCAACAAATAAAGAAAAAATAATCTCCGACCTTGAAAGATAATTGGCTGCCTATACGTTTGAGATATTAAGAGATCAGTAGGTGGCCTACTGTATACATTTTTCATGATATCATAACTAAAATAAATGTATAATTTAAAGCGTTTTGTATCTTGAATATTTTGATCCCTTTAAAATAGTTTGGTCTAAACGAGTAAGCAGAGTTTATAACAGCTCGTTATAACATTCAAGTATGAATAAAACTATGTGACGGAGACGGAACTATGTATGCGACATAGTCAAGTTTTGCAACTCTTGGCGTAGTGATCAAGAAGAAAACTGGGTGAAACGACTCAAGTATATTTTCTTTTAAAACAAAGATAAAACAGAAGACAATACAACAATTGAAACAGACCAACGCCTTTTCTCCGTTTCAGTTTCCATTATAGACGAGATTCTTATTGAACTGATTGATTCAAAACTCTACAACGTCCGTGAAATCGCTATCACAAACAAAACTACAGGAACAAGAGCCTTGTTTAACTAAGCCATTGAAACCAAAATTTTTCCAAATTCATAAACAGACCATGCGAATCTTAGTAACGATTGAAAAAAAAAGCCTTTCATAATGATTATGTCTGCTTACAGAACCATGATTATTGCCTTCCTTTGACAGAAACAAAAGGTTTAATTCCCTCCTTTATAATTTCCACTATGTTATTACAAAGTCAGGTAAGAGTTTAAGAGGGATTTTTTATAATAATTTTGAAAAAAGTTGTTATAGATGCAAAGCTTCAGCTCCATGGGCACTTTCTTTTCAACTTAAAGCAACCGTGTTTTTTAGAATAATCTTTATATCTTCATTGCTCACTTTCAGCTCAAGAACTTCCACGTTATAGCAATATAAAATTAACAGTAACAGTATGTGCGATACCTTCATTCGTCAACACTTGTCAAATGAATACTGAAAAAAAAAGAAATCTTTCTGTGGGCAAAGTAATTTAACAAACTAAAATTGCTTGTATAGATTTTGAAACAATTAATGAAAAATGAATTGTGCCATGCTTGTTTTGTTTGTCGCCCGTCATGACTTCCAAGTGTTAGATATTTTAGTCAAGTATTATGGTTATGTGTTTTTGTTATTTTATGTGCTTTTAGACATCAAATGTTACATATTTTCAGTCAAATATTATGGTTATGTGTTTTTTTTTGTTATTTTATGTGCTTTTAGACATCAAATGTTACATATTTTCAGTCAAATATAATGGTTATGTTTTTTTTTGTTATTTTATGTGCTGTAAGACATCAAGTGTAACATATTTTCAGTCAAGTATTATGGCTATGTGTTTTTGTTATTTTATGTGCTTTTAGACATCTTATAGTTGACGCCGCTAATCGGATTTTGTTCTGTTGAAGTATAACATTTTATTATTTTCATACTTCTTGAAAAATATTGTATACATTGCTGTATTGTACGTGTTCCTTGTTACAGTTTAATATTTTATCTTTTTATATTGGACATTTATGAACATGGCCGTACAAAATAATGATATTTATATCTCATATTTATTAAAAAATTTATCGGCCGATAGGCCTACTATGAAATACACAAATCAATTTTTCTCATAAAAATCTTCTGAATATTTTGTTTTATTACAATTCTAGACTGGCTTGCGCTTTTTGAAACACGACGGTTACTTTGATTATCCCACCACATTCTATTTACTCTTTGATTTTATCAAATCAATAAGAAATTTTTGCCTCTCCTTTGGCTTTGTGTACAGCGCTTACAGTATGAACCTAAAATGTCATTCTTATAGATGTGTATATATTCGTTTCTTCTTACAAAGTTTTCTTTTTTTTCATATTTATATAACTATTTAGTAATCATTTTACTGATCTACAGATGAAACGCATGGCGGACATTTACAAAACAACACCAACCGTTAACAAAACATGGAGAGGACAAAGTCACATGGCAAATTTTCAAATGAAAAATAAAACAAAACAAAATGAAAAATATTTTATTCTGCTTCGCCCGTTTCATGTGTCTTAGTGAACCTCTAAAAATAAAAGTCGTTGATACAACTTTACCTTTCACCTTTTTTACAATCATTGAAAGCAAGACGGACTAAAAGAGTACGGCCTAGAGATTACCATGCCTGTTTGTCGCACGTTTCTAAGCGGCGCCAAAATCATAAGTCTCAAACTAATTTGTACCACCAACACCATAATGCATTATACGTATCAGGAAATACATCTACATTATTTTACTTTAATTACAATACCTTTTTTATCGTGTGAAATTTTATTATCTTTCTACCTTTGTTTCCTATAATATAAAATAAATTCACACTTGAAGCTTTTTAAAATTTGCTTTATATTATCATGCGCTGTTATGTGAATCAGTTTGGAAAACCTTATAAGAAAGTTTGAATGCACGCTTCTGCTTTAGTTACTTTAGTGGAGAATAAAACTAACTATCCGAAATTGACCATATTTTGTGTATGTGTGTTTGAGTCTTTGTGTAATATTTTCTGTCCATTTTAATATGGGTTGAAAAAAATAGTTGATGGAAATGCTGTTGGCATTATCAAAAAACCCATGTCATGTACTCTTGTCTTTAACTTGTTTACTTTCGGTACGACAATCGTGCCGTTAAGTATTAAAAGTTACAAATACGATACTGATAATTAATGATGATGATGACGATAACGATAACGACGACGACGACGATGATGATGATGACGATGATGATGGTGATGATGATGATGATGGTGGTGATGACGACGACGATGACAATGATGATGATGATGATAATGATGATAATGGTAATGATGATGATGATGATGATAATGATGATGGTGATGATGATGATGATGATGATGATCAAGAGGAAGATAATGAATATAAAATTCTGTCAACATTTTCGCAAACAAAAGTTTCACTCTGAGTTTGTTCATTTCTAGGTCATTGGATTGCATGGATTCCAATTTTGTAAAAAAAAAAAACAACTATGTTTTTCCAGCTGCGCGGTCTGAAAACATTTTTGTCTCACTATGTTGATCATTTCTATCAACCTTGACGCTCAGCACTCTGCTAAGGTAGAGGGACGAGATAAGCTTGATGACTTGCACTGCTGAACTGTGACAGGACGTTGAATTGTGTCGGGACATCAGCCCAACATCTATAGATAAACCCCCATAATAGGACGCCAAGGGTTGTATGAATGAAGAAAAACACCAAAATCAAGTCAAAAAAACACATGTAAATAAGACGAAACTTTTCATACTCATCCCATGAAAGCAGCAAAGAAATTTTTTGAGTTTATTAAATTGTTTTATGTGTGTTTAAACTCCCTCAGATCTCCTTGAACTAAACCAAGAGTTAGATCTATACGGCAAATGGATAAGAGCAGGTCGAATTTGCTGAATATTGTAAATTCATATGGAATAAGGAGCGTAATTTTTAGAAAAAGCGTAATGCACAAAATAATAACATAGTAGCGCTACACGTATTACAATGTCTCATATCACTGCATGAAGCCATCCAACCCCCAAAAGAACAACTTCCGCCAGGAAGAGAACTGCAGAGAAAAGATTGGGTGACCCTCAACAGAGCAAGGGCAAATGTTGGAATGACAGCCAGCACACTGCACAAGTGGAAACTGAGACCCGACAGCGAGTGCCCATGTGGCAACCAGAATCAAACAAAGGACCACATCCTATCTGAATGTACAGAAGGGCCTCACTGCACCGACCAGGACCTGAGGGACTGCACTGATGCTGCCCAGGCCTGGATCACACATTGGCGCGAGAAGATATGATGATAATGATGACTGCATAGTAATAGTAATTGCACAGTGACACAGGCAGGACGATTCGCAGACGATTGAAAGTTGCCATGAAGAAGGGTTGGGGAAGCTAGAATTAAGAGATTGTTCTAATTGACTGAATTGATCTATCGAAGGACACATTAGGATCGGTGTTTCGTTGAGCGGGAGGGGTTGAGAGGAATGCATGTATTTCTTGTTCGTCATGACATTGACGACAGAGAGAAAACGCTACGCAGATAGAGAGAGGAAGAGAGAGAGATACTATTTCTTTTCTTTAATAGATGCAATGGTTTTCTATAACAATGTACTTTACAACGTTAGAATCTGTCAGCCTGACTGAGGAGTGCTTATTTTAGAGAGAGAGACAGAGAGAGAGAGATAGATAGATAGATAGATAGATAGAGAGAGAGAGAGAGAGAGAGAGAGAGAAACAGAGAGAGCTAGATATATAGATAGATAGATAGATAGATAGATAGAGAGAGAGAGAGAGAGAGAAAGAGAGAGAGAGAGCATTGACATACAAAGACAGAGACAGAGACAGAAACACAGAGAGAGAGATAGATAGATAGATAGATAGATAAAGAGAGAGAGAGAGAGAGAGAGAGAGAGAACATTTACATACAAAGAGAGAGACAGAGACAGAAACAGAGAGAGATAGATAGATAGATAGATAGATAGATAGATAGAGAGAGAGAGAGAGAGGGAGAGAGAGAACATTGACATACAAAGACAGAGACAGAAACAGAGAGAGAGAGAGATAGATAGATAGAGAGAGAGAGAGAGAGAGAGAGAGAGAGAGAGAGAGAAAGACGTAAAAAGGAAAAGGAAAAAGAGAGCCAGAAGAGCTGGAAGTAAAACAATATGTGGAAGAGAAAAGAGGTGCAAGAAATAATAATAAAGAATGAAAACTGAGATCTAAAACTACATTGTACATCTCGGTCTTGGTTCTTAGATATAATAAACATGTCAACGTTTTTACAGGGTTTGTAACACAACCTTTGAAAGTGTTCTCTCTTCATGTGTGCTCTACGCACAAGTAGATGCATTGCTATCTATCGGTTCGACAAGTTTATTTTCCCCGTTCTAAGAAGGGCAAGTTTGCTTGTAATAACAATATATATTTATTATGATGACAAAAGCTGCAAGTTACTATGGAGCGTCACGTGAGAACTTAATAAAAAAAAAATATTAAAGGGGAAATAATCATTTTCTGGGTTGTAACAAGCGCTGAAAATATTTGATGCAGTTGTCGTTTCATTTTCGATTTTTCGTGAATGTCTTTGGATGAATATTTTTATTGATCTAACCAGGGAGAAAGCAGGTGTAAAACAAAAGCGACCGTCTACCTTAAAGGGTCTAATGTTACGGTTATGTTTTACGTTTCAAGGAAGAGATGGTAACAAATCACAGAAAATGGTTGCGCGTGTGTGATACTGGATAGATGGAGAGACAGATAGAAAGACAGAAAAACTGACCACCTGTCTGCTAGATAGTGCGACAAAGGTAATAAGAAAATTATAGCAGGTAACAGAGGAGGCAGAAAATGAGACAGAGAGAGAGAGAGAGATGAAAGAGAGAGAGAGAGATGAAAGAGAGAGAGAGAGAGAGAGAGAGAGAGAGAGAGAGAGAGAGAGAGACATACGGGAAAAAATAGATGAGAGAGGAGTGATTTGACCCGAGAGTTCGTTCAGATTAAGAGGCCAGCTACCACTACCACAATTCTTCAGACGCTCCCAGAGGATTGTTTTGAGACATTTGGTGGAATGAAACAGAAGTAGCAGAGTTCTAACTCACAACTCAAACCACATAGCTTATTTTCAAACCTCCAGGATGGATGCAGATTATACAGTTTGTTGGTAATTTTGTTCGGCATAGCAACATGTTCCGCATTACAAGTTCTTTTTCAGTTAGGATGTAATATGAGGGAAGTTTCCATCTTATCTTACAATCATATCTCAAAGAAAAAATAGCTGACGGCTTTAGGTTACTAAAAATAAACTAAGCGGAACTAGAACTGTTTTGAACTCTCATGCGTAATAAAGAAATTAGAATGCACTGCAAAAATGTCACATGTGTTTAAATTATTTCTGCCGCGCTTCTTTCACCGTCTCTGTGGCCCAGCAGTAATGGCCTGTTGGGGAACTCATGTAAATCGCTTAGAGCACTTTAGTGGATAAGCGCTATATAAAAATGCTCTTTTACTTTAACACAGAAATAAAAGTGACCATCCTCTAATATAAATGCCACCATCCACACCAGGACCAGTTCTACCACCAATGAACCAAATATCCTTTCTAACTTTCCCATCTACACCTCACCTCCCCAACACCTCGTTCTAATAAACGAACGAAAAATAAAAAACCTAGTGCGCAAACAAGCAGTTATTAAAAAGTATTGAAAGAGCGTGTTTCAATAAAGGGAACTGTATGAAGCGGAGGCACTTACTTGAACCATTCTAATAATACGAACGTCTTGGTTGGACCGTGTCACGAACTAGATAATTTATGCATGCTCATGCCGAGGACAGTAGCTGTAGAATTACCCTGTTTTGCTGCCACGATAGTGTGCACCTGTTTTCAAGAAATTTCATCTGAAATCTGTACCTACACGGTGAATAGAGACCTTTAGCACACGCACCGTGTCTCACTACGCGTACGTGAAAATCGGGAAAGCAGATCAAGGAAACTATAAGGATAATGAAACTAGTTTCTAAAAATAGACACACAGACGTTCCCGCCATGCTCACGCGTTGGCTGCTTAAAGTCTGTAATGAGTGGCTTTTGGAGACGTGTATGGTGGTTCCATTTTTTTTTCAAAGCACTAATTCCTTATTCTAATTATATTTCTTTAATATTGTGAATGTCTTTTAGCTTGCTGTGACTACAGAAACTAATAAACGAGTTCTAGACTTCAATAGACGCTGAGTTGATCTTTCCATAACTACTTTAACTCTGATTTGAATGAAACAAGGGATAAGTGTTAAGTAAACCATTTCTTTGCATTGATAGGGCAAGTCGCAAAAAAAAAAAAACC
>BMAT01012580.1:341580-352430 GCA_019649035.1 Elysia marginata
TTATACTTGGCCAGAATGAACCAGAAAGTTTTTTTTTAGATGTTGGTTACTAACAAGTTTATATCAAGATACTTTTTATTTGTGTCCTTATCGCGACTCCCATTAAGTACTAATTCTGTACCATTTTCTCAAACTAGACTTAACGTTAATGCGGCTTCCTAAGATAAGATAAGATAAGATAAGATAAATCTTTATTGTCCTTTCAAGAGGCACATTGTTATGGTTGATGCAAGAAACATACATGTACTAAAAGAAAAAAAATACACAAGAACATCAGTTTTAAGAAAAAGTAAATTGACTAAAAAAACATACCTTACAAGCAATGAAGTATGTGCTCGTAAAAAAAAGCATGAATAGCAGTTAAATGAATTTAATGGCATTTGGTAAGAAAGATTTTCTTATCTCTGCTGAAAACGTCTCTAAGCTTTGTACTCCTCACAACTTCTAGTAGGCCTACATGATTCTTAAATGTCGTAACAGCCATTTATCCAAAGCAACAAGTGTCTTCAGTTGATATCAGCAGACCGTAGCACACGATATAACAGGTGCCATCACAGATGTTCACGAGTACATTCTTGCGCTGCTTTCTCTCCTGTAACATTTTAGACTGTATCATTATATGTAACAGCGTAGCACTCGAGCTGTCCACATTCATGTGGACCATAAACATAAACAATCTTTTAACGATGTTGCTGAGGCTGGTGCTGATGTCAGATTGCAATAATGAAAACCACAGCGACATTATTGCCGAATTCGAACATTATCAAAATAAGGATAGAAACAAATGGAATGAAATTATGAAAAAAAATCTTCTCTTTTTCTTTAAATTGACAAAACATCGAAATTGACTCTAAAATGCCAGTCAAGAAATCGAATTAAAGCAAAATAACTAAAGTATAACAACACGAGAATAGGGAATGAGATTAGAGGTAAAACAAGAGTAACGTCCCTTTTCCAGAAGACAACACTCCAAAATACTATTATGGTTATTGTAATCTAGACCTAGATTGTAGAGTGAATTTCGTACTATAATAAACGATTTGACATCTAGAACTTAAAAGCTATAGAGCTAAATAAAAAGTTTATCTTCAAAATAAATCTATCGCATAAATTTTAAAAGATTGTAATCTTTGTATTCATAAGATAGTGGAGAGACACCAGGAAAGTTCCGCTACTCTTGTTAAAAATCTCATTCCCTATAGTGGTTTTTTGGAAACGGATTGTTACCATCCACAGTTATTTTGCCAGCAGGGCTTTTTTAGTCGCCACAAAATAGTTTACTGATCCAACCGATGGATACTCCAAGTATTTTCTTCAGTACGAATGAAAAACATCCACAACACAACACTTACCCTCGTCGATCGGGCTCACAATATTTATGTTCCATTAAAGAGAATACGTTTTTCAAAAAAGGCATAGGCTTGACAAGTGAGAGAAAGAATGATAGATAAATCGACAAATAGATAGATAGATAGATAGATAGATAGATAGATAGAGAGAGAGAGAGAGAGAAAGAGAGAGAGCAGACAGAGAGAAAGAGAGAGGGAGAGAGAGAAAGAGAGAGAGGAGAGAGAGAGAGGCCGACTTAGGAGAACTTGTTAATAAATAATAATATTTTACTTTCATATGTATTTTAAAAGCTCTAAGTTAGCACTAATATAATATAAAAATGAACCAAATCAGTTCCTTTGATAATTTATTTAGTACGTAATTATAAACTTATAGTAATATTCAATATAATTCTAAAAAAGCTTATATTAGGAACATCAGGTAAGATAATTCACTGAGGAAAATTTAACGCAAGTAAATGGTTTATTGGAAATTTGTTATGAAAAGATCTAACCAATAGTAAATGGAAAGAAAACCTCTGATATGTTTTATTGCCAGAAAGGATTTGGTCATATACGGCTTAATTTCTTGCTGGCTATTAAACGACATGATTTTTTTAAAACTCTAAGCTCTATGACTGGCTTTTTTCTGTAATTGCTTAAAAAATTTTTTTGGGGGTGTTTTATCGTGTTGACCGTACTGCTCTTGTGCGCACTTTATCCTTACATATTAATGGCTTAAAGGTCATTCATGCATTTTAGAAAGGGTTGTTTTTTTGCAGGTTCGCGCACCTTAAATATGCAATTAAAATGTTGCGCCAAGTCTTTAAGTGAATAGTCTTAGTGTTTTATTGCCCACACAGACTGCATCTTAACACGCGCACATGATACATGTAACAATTTATCTCAGCCCCCCTCCCCTCCCCCTCCCTTTCCCCACCCCTACCCAATCTTCCTCAAAAGCTTACTTTTTCGCTTGATAAGACCATGGAAATAAATCGCTCAACCAACTATTTTATCGCCTCAACACTCGGGAGTTAAATGTTTAGCTTACACAGAAGACGCGATGAATGAGGAGGCGTATTGCGTCTCGTTGTGTACTTGATAACACCTTTCTCGTGCGCCCGTTTACAAATATAAGACATTGCTCGATGTTTTATACAATAAACTTTTTAGACATCCCCGTAAAGGTAAAAAAAAACAAAAAACGGGTGTAATGAAAGATTCGGTCGTGAATTATTACTTTTGTTGCGGTCTCAGAAGACATCTGGATAGAAATATACTTTTTTTCTCCTCTCCGTACTCTTCCTCCCTCTCTTCCTCTCGCCTTGTGAGGCGATAAACGAAAAGATGTGTACGTTCTTTTGCAACGGCATCAACCGTTTCATTTTACCAGTAACGTTTTAACACCTTATAGAGGATAGATCAAATGTATCTATTGGCGCAGTTCATTCAGATCTATCGAGCTTTAAAATTGTAAAAAAAATGAACAGTGCCGTGTAAGTTGTACCAATTTGTGGATTCTGCTTTTCTTGCTAAAATTGCTACAAATTTGAACCTGTAAACGAGGACAACCCGAATAGCAACAAATAAATGGAATTTGATAAATGTTTCTGTAAAGTTTCCTATTTTTCTGGATAAACGAGCATACTTTAAGCGTCTTGATCACAGATATTGCTCCGTTTTTGCTTTTAGATCGTGAGGGTTTATTACTGGATGTAAAACTTGAGGCGGTGATGTTTTGCTAGTGTTGGTTTTTTATCATCGTCATCATCATCCTCTTTCT
Source organism: Elysia marginata (assembly GCA_019649035.1). Classification (NCBI taxonomy): domain Eukaryota; kingdom Metazoa; phylum Mollusca; class Gastropoda; family Plakobranchidae; genus Elysia; species Elysia marginata. Next base: position 344,695 of record BMAT01012580.1, read on the forward strand.
CAACATCATCGTCGCCATTGTCGTTTTCTTCGTCATCTGTTTCTTCTTCTCCTTGTTTTTTTCATTATTTCTTTTATTATTTTAGTATTTATATATATATATACATTAAAAAATCATAAGTAAATTATCAAGCGCTTCTTTACTATCATTATCATCGTCATCATCATCATCATCATCATCATCATCATCCTCCTCCTCCTCCTCCTCCTCCTCCTCCTCATCATCATCATCATCATCATTTATATACTTATCATTTTTGGTGAATAATATTATCATTATTATTTAATAATAATAATAAGTGTTCTTGCTCTTTTAATTCTATAATTACTATTGCCGGTCTCTCTCTTTTTATCATTACCAATTATGTTGAAATTTTCATTTTTAAACTGTTTGTTAAATTGTTTACAACTCTGTGTTGCTTAAAAACTAAATCGTTTTATAATCGGTGTTCAAGTTCAAGTAATTATCCTCTCTATTTTCTTCTTAACTCTTACATTCTCTGTCACTACTCCTCTATTCTCTCAGTACTGTGTTTTTGTAATTTTCTCTACATTTCTTTGTTTTTCTTTTTTGTTGTTTCAGCTAAATATAAAACTATGGAGAAGTACGATTAAAAGAGAGGATGTAAGAGACAGAAAAACAGGGGGAGGAATCGAGTATGACAAGAAAATTGCGCTGCTATATTTTATTCTTTGATAACTGTATTCTTTGTTATATCGGCTACTGGGAAGAACTTAGAAATTGAAAATGATGCTCCTTGTCTAGTCGAAAAGTTTGGAAAAAAAAACAACAAATCACCCAATTTCTTCAAGATTTTTAGATTTACTGTTATGTCTGGGTTTAGCCTGAGAAATCATATCCCAAAAACTTAATACTTTCCCCATGAGAATTGTAAGGGGAAGTACATGTGTATCTCTTAAGCGTCACGTTTTAGACTGGAAACCAAACTTTTCACAATATCTTATTCTAGCGTAAGTTTTATGTCCGGAAGGTGTTGAGAAATCTTGCTTCAACAAAACATGCACTTTTATCTGTATTCTGTGATTAAAAGCGTTTTAATCGTAATTTTTTAAAGGCAAAGTTTCCTATCGTTTAGCGTTTAATTGTATCATTTTCAATTCTAATTAATCATCTTTTTATCATGTATTTTTTAAAATTAATGTTAAACGATCACAGAGTTTAAAAGAGAAAGTGCCTCGATTTGTTACGAACTTACGTATTATATTTCTGTTAATAATATTAGTATTATCATTATAATTATTATTACAATTGTTGTTGTTATTATTATTGTTGTTATCATTAGAATTACTGTTTTTTTCATTTATCTAAGCTTTTGTTATTACTGTTATTATCATTGTTTGTGTTTAGAATAATTGTTATTTTAACGGCGTAAAACCAGTGTTGGTGGTTCAACCGAATGTATAACTTATTTTATTGGTGTTTTTTCTTCTTCGCAGGGACTTACAAGGCAACAATTTGACTGTTATCAGAGCTTCAGATTTCCAGGGATTCCATCACTTGAGGATTTTGTAAGTTTCACTTTACAATAATTTTTCTGGAATCGTTACAATGCCTGTGGTTTTCCCCCACATCACTTGAAATTTTAGTAAGCGGCGAAAATGGTTTTATGAAATTCAGATTAAACGATATGAAAGGGATTATAAATTATTATCATCAATGAATACTGCTGCGACAATTTCATCAGAATCGTTATCATCAACATCATCATACAATCATCAATCCTACTATCATCACCAACGCTAATTAGGGGGAAAACATAAAAAAGCGAAGCAGAAAAATCTTAATTGGAGAGGCGAAAATTAGAAGTAGAAGGACTCGTCGGAGTTTATAATGAAAAGTTTTATTTTTATATTAGATCTTCACAGTAGAATTCAGTTGGTTGTTGGTTAATTATAAAATTTTTGTTGAGTATCGAACATGTTAGGGGATAAGGCTCTGTTTAATTTAAACGTTACATTTATTACCTCAAAAACTGACCAGCAAGTCTTAATAGTCTATTGTCAAGCTTTCATCCTTTCAACCACTGCTTTGAGATAAGATGATTGATGATGATAATGATGATGATGATGATGATGAAAATTTAGTGATATATCATCTTTTAGTCTATTACAAAGTTACTTTACAAAAGCCACTTGCTTTCTAATTTCGCTAACGGTGTATTATGGTGTACAGTGTTTCAAACATAGGAAATCTTTAATTCTCTTTCGTGTCGCGTATGTAAAGATGTTGAATAACTACGCTTATTCACTTATGTTTTTGAAAAGCAGAGTTTGTAGTAATCTTTACAAACACAATGACGTGGATTTATGCTGTAGCACATTATCAATATATATTAACATTTAAACATTCAGGCTCTATTTACTTCACTGTCGTCTAGATATAAGTATTCGTAGCTCAGCGATGTTAGCTGCCACTGGGACTTTCTAGATTTGGAATGAGCGGAGGGGAATCACATCAGTTCAAAACAAAATGTGAAGTATTTTTTAAAAGTGATGATGGCTTTGAATCCAGTTTCGTTTCGTTCAAACTTTAACTTTTCTGCTTTTTCATAAATACATAGCACACAATGTGCATTGAGGTAAATACCCATTTCGATCAAATTTGGTGAGTCGTAGGGCTAGGTGTATCTTCTCAGCTATATAAATAAAACATAAAGAGTTCAGGTGGGCCACCTAAGCAACAAAAAAAAATCCTATTTAAGAGTTGTTGTCGTTTTTTTTAAAAATTAGATCTCACCTCGTCATACTTTAGAAATATCTTTTTCATAGATTTACCCCTTCCTCCTCGATAGGGATTTGAAAACTTATAATTTAAAGCTATCTGAATCCGGAGATTTCTGAGATTCGGTCAATAACAATAGGCTAGGAAGTTTAAGTGTATTGTTGGAAAGGTCTGAAATTTTAGGGCTCATGAAAGATATATCCTCAATTTTCAGGTGATTTTGTATGAGGGCCTTTAGCAACACAACCGTTCGGGTTTCTCCGAAACTTTTGAAGGAGTTTTATCTGTGTCTTAGTGTTTTAAAGACCTTCTGAATTTTAAAGCCTACAACGTATTGTCTAGCAGTTTTTCCCCAACTTCAAGCAGGCTTAGTGCATAACAAGACGGTTTAACGCATCCCGCAGCTTTTTAAGAAGACAAAATTGGCTTGTTGGATGCTTCTCCCCTCCCATTATTTTCTTCCAGCCCTGCGTGTCCTGTCATCTTGCGCTAAAGCGATAGATATAGTCATGTAGACATGCTGTAGTTAGCTTGAAGGCTGGATTTAGCTCTAAAATATGGAATGAAATCACACAAAAATTTTTATAGCGCTTCACATCTACTTGTAATACGATTGCTTAAGTTCCACCAAGCTACCCGAGAGTTGGGATGTGTATTTAGTACGTACCGTAGTATTCTTGAGGACGTCACTCTAGGTCACCTAAGCTTACAGAAAATGCTTGAACTGAGTCAGTGCGTTCTGTTCCTTGAGAGTATTTGAAATTCTCTCTAGGCGCTTCATAATACGTACTTGCCATATGAAATATATTTCAACAATCTTCTTTAGAACCATTGCATTATTTATGACTGTGAGTTATGTAAGTAAGGAAAGTCGGAAAACCTGTGAAAGAGACGATCCGAAGGCTTCTGTCTACAGGGAATGAGATTAGAGGTAAAACAAGAGTAACGTCCCTTTTTCAGAAGACATCACCCCAAAGTACTATAGTAGTTACTGTAATCTAGACCTGGCTTATAGGGTAAGTTTCTTACTTTTATAAACGATTTGACATCTAGAACTTAAAAACTATAGAGCTAAATAAAAAGTTTATCTTCAAAATAATAAATCTGTCGCATAAATTTTGAAAGAGTGTAAGTAATATTTGTATTCATAAGATAGTGGAGAGACATCAGGAAAGTCCCGCTACTCTTGTTGAAATCTCATTCCCTACAGCAAACCGAGAACACCTGCGCTTGCGTGGCTGTGTCACCAGTTCGTGAGTTGTCAAGTTTTGTCACTTGTTGCCGGGACCCATTAACCTGGTCTGGTCTACCAGCACTTGACCGCCATTGAGTCTCTGTTTGGTGGAGAGACCTGACATTGGCATGGAGTGGTCATTACTACCAGAGATGGCCAGAGTAGTGACCGTGCGATTCTGTCTGTGGTGCGAACCGAGAACTGTCCGGCCGTTCAAACTTACAGCCTATGACACAGTGTAGATTGGAATGAAGCTTGCAATTCTCTTTAAAAAAAAAAAGACAATTTTTTTTCTTCTTGCCTTCTTTACTTTATTCCTCCCAAAGAGACACCCTTTATAGATTCTTTTGGGATTTATGCACCAATGTGATTTCCTTAACATATAGATCTAGACCCGTGTTTAATTCCTCCCTGCATATTCATTGTCTTACTCGTTTACTACCTAAGCCCTTAAAAACCTTTTTTTTTTCAATCTGACACTTTTATCTTGGCTTCTAAAAATGGCAACATAGACTCTAAACCTTTACATCATAGGTGAAGCGTAGTGCGAATGTATGAACTTGATGAAGGATATATTAGGATGAACCCGGTGGGGGATAGATTAGGATTATAACTACTATTGTTTTGCAAGTGTTTCTTCTTTTATTTACCTGCCAAAGTCCCTTTTGAATTTTAGTGAGCGTAAACTATTTTCAAATTTGCATTTCTGAAAAACAAATAAGGCTGAAGTCTTGAGTAAGACACTGTACACAACTACACACATTTAATATCGCTTACACAGACTCGGCCCGACCCAAAGTTTTTGACAAGTTAAAATCTATGTTTTTCTTCAACGAAACAATATTGAAACATTCAATATTCAAAACAAGCATCACGAATTAAAATAAATCTAAAAAAATTATAAATAAATATTTTTTGCCATTTGTTTGTGTAAACTGAAAATACATTTAAGATTTATCAGAAAGTTCTCCGCAAACCCGTGTGTATCCTGTATGGACATTATTTTTGCAACCTTGTTTTTTATATCTCCAATAGCTTCTCCAACTCTTTCCCGATATTTTGCTGTGTCTACGTGAACAAAGCTATGTTAAGGCCCATACATGTCACTTTAGAACACGCAGGTTTCTTTTAATTAAGTAAAAACTCAATACATGCGACGGAACCAGAAGAAAAGAGAACGTGGGCTCCTGCCAGGAGGTGTGAGGAGCTACATAAAAGCTGTTGCGCTAACAACGCGGTCTGAGCGATAATTTGACGGCTCTATAGGGTGCCCGGCCTGACTGATGTTGGAGTTAGAGCACAATGCCTGGCTTCCTCTGCCTGTAATACCCCGGCCTGGACCGAAAAACAAGGTCATGGCAGACTAAAAATGCCTCAACTCTACAAACAGGAAAAGTTCCCAAATCAAATTATTTTGTTTTGGAAACAAAATCATTCACTCTTAATCCTCACAGACAGAATGCAGCGGTTTTCACATAATCATCTAATCTGAAATATGTAGATGCTTAAACGTGTTTTTTTTTTCGGAATCTAAAACACATTACGATTTGCCAGTATACTGGAAAGGTCAAAATTACGAAATGGTTGCAAATTCAACAAAACCAACAATTATTTCTTACTTTTTTCCCCGATTCTTTTATTCTCCATTGTTTATTGTTGTGGTACGAGAGGTAGTAAATACGCCAGCTTGTATCTTTACTTCATCAAACCCTCAACTATTAAAGTACAGGACCCAAAAACTAGCTAGTGGGGATAGAAGAGGTTTGGCATGTTCTGGTGAAAGCGGCCTCAGTTTTCTGGCTGATCAATCCTGAACGTGGTACAGCCCTGATTACAGCCTGGCAGTATTGGAAGATGGCGTTTCCATGTTGCTCAGGCAGTGCCCATTAAGCACGTCACGTGCCACAGGCCAGACAAGGTAAAACTGCTACGATAGATTTAGAGAAAAATGCAACCGTTTTGTTTGTGGGTATTTTATACTTATGTCTTTGTAGAGATGTTGCGGATAAGTACATTAGTGCCTTGCATGCAGGGCTGGGGTTTAAAGAAAATACTGGGAACCCGTCATACGTCAGTGTTTTTGAGGACATTCCTGAAAATGGTAAGAAAGCTATAAATTTTATTGGCGACTGGAGTCGACTCTGAAAAGCCCATGGTAATGTTGAGAGAGATAAAAATGAAAATCAGTTTGAATTTATTAGACTAGTTGTTATAATTGAAAACCGTCAGTTCCTCTTCTAATCGGCTCAACCTTTAAAAAGTTTTGTTTCGATTTATCATTCTCACTCATTTCTAATGTCACTACGATATCACTAAGACTACAAGACTTAGTGAAACAGACTGTTTTGGAAGGATAAAGACCAAAAGAAAAGAAAAAGAAAATGACGATTTTTTGTATTTTTGGTTGTCGTAAACGTAACTGCAGGATATGCTTGAAAAAAAATTTATGTGATAACGAAAAAAAAAAAACTCATCAAAACAGTTAAGTCATCAAACCCTGTCAAGATGATACTGAGGCCCACAAATGATAATCGTTAACAATTTGGTTTGAGAACTTTTCTCGAGAAATATAATAAGGTAGCTCCTGAATCTTATTTCAAGAATTGATAGATGACATAGAATTTTTTTTCTTTTTTTTTTGTAATCCTGGATTTTTTTATGGTAAAAAAGACAAAACACCAAAATCATGCGATGCCCAAGAAAGTTAACTCTAGGGAACACAAGAAAGTTAACTCTAGGGAACACAAGAAAGTTAACTCTAGGGAACACGAGAAAGTTAACTCTAGGGAACACGAGAAAGTTAACTCTAGGGAACACGAGAAAGTTACCTCTAGAGAACACAAGAAAGTCAACTATATTGAACACAAGAAGGTTAACTCTAGAGAACACATGAAAGTCAACTATTTTGAACACAAGAAAATTAACTCTAGGGAACACAAGAAAGTTAACTCTAGGGAACACATCAAAGTTTTTATGACCCTCAGTCTAGCCGAGTTCAAAACTCGCCATGGCGCTTCCCAGATTGGTTTAGAAAATAGATTTAGGTTCAGAGCATGCCGTCCAAAGAGAAGCCATGTGGTACGTTTTGTTCGCTATCGATTCCAGGTTACAGTTTTAAACTTTTCATAAATAGATTTCATAGTTTATATTATCGATACATGTTTAAAGTGATATTCTTGATGTACAATCCGAGTAAAGCTGGTCGCTTTAGGTTCAACGGAAACCTATCTTCTCTTATTTACCAAGCAAGACAACAGTCTGAAAATGTCAGATTAAAATTTAGAACGATCATAACAAATGGATTAGTAGCTGCTACGATAAACAATTGGATTCTCTTTGAAGGTAAACAAATAGAAGTTTTAAACAACTTTTTCTCTGGTTTAAAAAAGTATTGATACAAGTTTTCTCTGGATTCATCCACTCGAAAGTTTACATGACGGTATAAAAAGAAATGGCCAGATATTTAAAAAGTTGCATTTAAAATTTCCAAACATAATAAGTAAACTCTGGAGTAAAATCGTTCCGACGAATCAAGGTGCAATTTCTCTTCCGTTTTTTTTTAAATTTACAAAGCTCTATAATAAATTTTGGAACATAATGGTATTACGTCTAATAGAATCATGAAAACTAGAATGAAGTAATGAACATATCAATGAAACATAATGGTTTTGCGTGTACTAGAACCGTGAAAACTAGAATAAAGTAATGAACATATCAATGAAACATACTGGTATTGCGTCTAATAGAATCCTGAAAACTA
>BMAT01012580.1:374408-388531 GCA_019649035.1 Elysia marginata
TGCCAGTACTGAAAAAATATTTGTGCTTTCAGACTTGTGCCTACTCTTGCTGCTGTTTGCCACATAATGATAATAATAATAATAGTAATAGTAAAAGTAATAACGATAACGTGAACAATTATCATACTATAGTAAAATTAATAATATAATAAAAATAAAAACAATGATTATAAAAATAATAATGATGATGATGATGGTAGTGTTCATAAAGATATTGTTACTAATAATATGAAGAAGAAGAAGGAGAAGAAGAAGAAGAAGAAAAATGATAATAATATTAGTAATAATAATAATAATAGTAGTAGTAAAATAATAATAATAACAATAATAGTAATAGTATTAATACTAATAGTACTATTAATAATAATAATAATAATAATAATAATAATAATAATAATAATAATAGTAATAACAATAATAATAATATTTATTATAATAACAAGAAAAAGAAGAAGGAGAAGAAGAAGAAGAAGAAGAAGAAGAAGAAGAAGAAGAAGAAGAAGAAGAAGAAGAAGAAGAAGAAGAAGCTGATACTGCTGTTGATGATAATGTTAGTAGAGGAAACATAATTATAGCACGGCGCAATTTTATGAGACTTATAAAGACAGAAGATATTTTAAGATTATCAGCATCAAATCGTTAAAAACTTTAGCTACTAATAATTACACAGGCTTAGCTGAATGCGTTCATCTCTGTCGAAAAAATAACGAAATGTAAGATCGGAGATAGCTTCCTCTCATAGCAGCTACACTCAATCTCTCGTAAAACTGCTATAAAATCTTTTTTGTTTATTTCACAATGTCTGGTAAGATTGAAGAGTGTAAAATATTGCTTATCAGTTCAGTCTCTGGCTAAAGACGAGGCGGTTGACTCAGAAATAAACTAGCCCGCCTTCTCGGACGTGCACTCATGGGGAGGTGACTTTATGTCTGTCAAAAAAATTAAAGAAGTGGTAAAGAGAGGTAGAAAGAATTTTCTTGCAAAGAGATTTAAAGAAATGGAAGGAGGATGTACAAGTACCATGTGAACTTCTCTCCGCCCTTATTGAAATTAATTTCTCGTAGTTAGTTTCGCCTTTGCACACCGTTCAGTAGAAAATTATTATTGTTTTACTCTTTCATTCTAAGTACAACAGATACAACGCAATCAAGTAAAGTCTACAGAAATTGCTTCACCATTTGTCGTTTTCTGGAGTTCGAAACTAACATCCAGTGTAATGAGATCACCGTAAAATCCCGAACCATATTATTATTTTTGCGTATCCGCGTTTCTTCAAAAATCTACAGTCTCATGCTAGTGATAGAGGTATGGGGTTGATAGCTATCTCGGCTACTGGAGCTAGCTATGGTGATCCCCCCTTCCCTCTACTGTGGAATCTTATCTGTGTTGACACATCCAAACACGGACGTACGTGAGTGTATCAGCCCAGCTGCCTCGCGCTCTGTGTCGTCAACAACATCCTCTCCCTACAGGATCTTCAGACTCCAGCACACACCTCCATCTCCTCCACATCATCACCCTGTGTTTCTGCAAGCAGACTCTATCAACAAAGTTTTATGACAGTCACTCTGCACCACTGCTTATCCCAAGAGGCGAGAAACACCGAAATCTCACCGCTGTTTGGATTGGAGTCAGAGATTAGTGGGTGGTATCTCGGCTGGATATCATCACCTCTTCATTTTGTTTGGTTGGCAGAGAAGATAAAAATCACGCGGCCACGCTGTGACGTGGGCTGCCAGCAGCCGCCATGAAAAGTAAAAGCCGTGTTTTGAACACGAATCGTATTTCCTGGCGATTGTTTTATTATGTTATGAAGTCAACACCAGTTGGTCCTTGACTGTGTTAGAAATACAATACAATCAGGTCATCACCGTATTCAAGAGAAAGAACATCCACATAAAAAAAAGTTAGAGGTTTCTCAACAAATTTTTACGATGGGGGTATCTAAATCTGATGAGCTTTGAACTTTCCACACAAACTGGAGTTCTAAAGAGAAAGTATTTTACGAAAATGCCTTTATTTTGCGTGGACATAATTATATATTGCCGATGTGATAGCCTAGTAGACATGAACTTGAAAAAAATGTTATACAAATTATAGGTAAAATAATAAATAAAATATAATTTGTACTCACTAAGAGCGTGACCGGCTCTGTGGCCTAGCGGTAAATACACTCGCTCAGAGATCGGGAGGTAGAGGTTCGATCCCCGGCCGAGTCAAACCAAGGACTTTAAATAAGTATTAGCAGCTGATCCGCCTGGTGTCTGGCATTATGGATTTAGTGCTAAGTCTGGTCGGCCCAGTGTCAGGATAATGTGACTGGGTGTGGTGTATGCAATGCTCCGTACATCACACTGTGGCAGCACGCTTTCAATTGTCTCAAGCGCCGTCTCTGATAGAACCTTGTAGTTGAAAAGAGACGTTAAAATTCAAACAACCAACCAACCAACCACTAAGAGCGTACGCCCAACTAAGTGCTTGTAATGCATTTTGTTTTCTCTTTTCATAGAGATCGTTTAAAAGGAGATGGAGAGTGAGAACTTTATATGAAGGGGGTGGTTTAAAAGTGCTTTCGGTTTTGAAGCGCTATGAGCAATGTGGATTCGGTTATTATAATTTCCCATTTAGGTTCAGGCACTGTAATAGTTGCACCATTGCCAACTCTATGAGATGAGACTCCCCCCCCCACCATAACATAAGATTAAACACGAAGGATGACTTGCAGTCGTGGCCCTAAAGCATGGAAAGTGATCCATTGAAAACTTATTCCCTCCGAGAATTTTTAGAGCCGTTACCAGTGATGAGAGAAAGACTGGTAACCAGTTGAGTTTGGCCCACAGAAATCAAGAATAGGTGCCCCTTTTACCTGGTCTGCCATGCTCTGAGTCTGGTGGTTGGTCGCTGCCTGAAGTGGCCTGACTTTGATGATGAGACACGACAGAGACGCCCGCAGAGTGCTGAACTGCCCTTCCATTGTCCTCAGGTTACACGCTGTTGGCACTGCCCTTTGTCCAGTGAAATAACCCCGAGCCTCGCCTAAAAGGCCAGAGATGAGTGTGAGATTAGAGGCTTAATCCTGAGTACAGTCCCTGGCTTTCGTTTGTCAAGATAATTTCCATTTTCCCTATTTTTTTCTGTTTTGGTTGCAAACTAGTTTTTCTTGCGTTGGTTCTACCTCCAAATGGGACCGACTCTGTGCAACCAGTTGCCCAAAACACAGAGACAAAATCTCTAAAAGAACGAGTACTCTTACTGAAATGAATCGACTTATCTACTTTTATCCTCTTAGCTCTAGTTACAGTCTCACAGAAAATGACAGCCTTAAGCCCGATACGGTTGCAATATCCCCGGCTTCTCCAATCACACACCTGTCCAGTATGAAATTGAGTCAGTGGAATGTCAGTTCTTTCATGTGAAGGCTCCATCAACATTTGGACCCGCTGCAGTCAGTGCCGACATTGTCTATGTGACGATTCCAGCGAGTAAGTTTCAGATTGGAGAATGCCTAGAACAGAGACCACACGAAATTTTCAAGAGCGTTTCGGAGGCTCTTAGTCTCGGTCTGTAGCCTTTCAATACCAGCCATTCATAGAAAGCAATAAGATTCAGTGAAGCAAGTCGAACGATGAAAATCATACACCAACGTTTTCTTTGTATCGAGCACGCCTCATTGGTACACTTGCTTGACTTTAATTGATATGGTTGGAAGTGCGCGACCCATGCTTCATACTTTAAGAAAGGGGCTCAATATTGTTTGGTTGCGCTTTTTGGGAAGGAAAGAAAAGGAGGGGGGGGGGGGGTAATTAAAATTATTTTTTTTTGCCTCTGGCTCTCAGGATATAACTTAATAGTTGTGTACGAATTAAATGCCTATTTCCACTGTTTCATACTGTATCTGTAGAGCACACTCTAGCAATATTTGTTCTTTTTTTTGTAGTTTTCTAGGGTTAATAACCCTATGCTTCGCATCCTTTGCATCCAAATGAGTGGGATTGTTTAGAAGAAAGTTTATAAAAAAACCAGTAAGGCCTAAAGGTCTAAGAATGTCCAGGGAGATGTTTGAAGATTGTAAGAAATAAATACACGTTCTAATAAAATATTTTCATTGCTTATTAAAATAAAAAAGCACACTTATAAATTTCTTATTGTATCAAACAGAAGGGAAGGGGGACGCCAATAAAGAATTTTTTTTACCAATATTATAAAAAAGCTTATGTAAAGTTACCATGAGGCAGCCCATGTGGAAATGACATGTGTGAAAAATATGAATGTAAAACTCTGTAAAAGTGGAAACGCCATGTGTAAGAAACATGTAATGTTTTTTTTTCTTAAAATGTTTGCCGGTTGTCATGGTAACAGCTGCCAACCAGATTTTAGGGACCTTTTTAAGACCTAAATGTTCCTCCATTTTTTTTTTTACCAAATCAGTTAAAATTTTGTAGGATGTCAACGAAGAACCTACTAGAAAAATTACTGTGAGCAGAGTTTATTTTATGTACCGTAAGGAAAGTTATGATGACTTTTACGTGTGTTGTGTTCAGTATGCCCCTTGACAAAAATAACCGAGAAGGGTGTAACTCCAAAACTAAAAAGTCATTCTAGAGAATAACAATCATGGCTAGAAGATGGGGTGTACCGTACATCATTCTAACAGGTTGAACAACCACTACAACCTCCTTCAAGCATCTCACTGCAGTGGTATCGGGCTCGAGCCAAACATTCTATGACACGGTCATTCTGCTAGTCGCTGGTTGGTAGGTTGTTTGAATTTTAACGTCTCTTTTCAACTACAAGGTTATATCAGAGACGGCGCTTGGGACAATTGGGACATTATCCCGACACCGGGCCGACCAGACTTAATACTAAATCTATAATGCCAGACATCAAGCGGATCAGCTTCTAATACCAATTTTAAAGTCTTTGGTTTGACTCGGCCGGGGATCGAACCCGTACCTCCCGATGTCTGAGCGAGTGTCTTACCGCTAGGCCACAGAGCCGGTCTGCTAGTCGCTGACCCCCCAGGCCGGAGGTGTATGAGCACTCAGGAAGTATTGTGAGGCCGCTGGACCAGGTATGAGGGCATCTCTCGGCCTGGAAGTGTCAGACCTGGCTTCACGGCATGCTTGTTGTCATGCTGACAATGTGGAAGATTCAGGAGGGTTCGCAGGAAGGCTGGAACAGCTTAACATCAGTTCTACGCTAATCTTGTGTAGGTGTATGTCATCATTGATAGCATCATGGAAGCCGGGAGACCAAATCGCGCAGTTCGAAATATGGATTGTTACGGAATGTAGAAATTGCGGAAAAATCATAAAAATAGAAAAAAATACAAGTAAATTCAGTAAAACTCTAGATTACAATCCAAGTTAGAAGTGAGAAGATTGTTGTAGTGCGATATTTCAAAATGTTTCTTCTATCGTTCATTTCATCTTAACAGAATATAAAGGAAAATTGCTAAAAGTTAACTTGATTTAGCTATAACACTCACAGTCTTTAACCGGACGGTATTACTAACATATAAAGCAATTAGGAATCGCTGCTTAATGGTTTGTAACTGTACATGCAATCCAATTCTCTTCTTGGCTGCGTTTTTTTTCCTCTCAAAGCAAAAAAAAAATATAATAAATTTTGGGGGGTTCCGTCAGGTGCATGTGTGGGCGAGATCAACTGAATAGACCAAGCTGTTCAGCCTGACTGCATCAGTAAAGAGTGATGGTTTTATGCACAGTCTGTGGGCGCAATAAAGTTCATTGTTTGTGTGCGGCAGTGTTATCACTGAGATCCTAACCTAGACTCCAAAACACAGCTCCTGCTCGTTTCTTGTCGTCGCTGTCAAGTTATGTCTAAATCAACTCCCATCCTCATGTGACACTTTGAAATAAGGAAAAAAAAAAGGAACTACGACTTTTGTTTTATTTGTATAAATTACGAGAAAACTACCAGCGTCCTTTTTTCTCAGTGGGGATTTGCCACATCTATGTTCATTGCTACAAAAAAGAAAAAATGTATTTTGTTTACAGGTAGACAATGGTAAGCACTGAGAACACAATTATTATGTCAGTGTGACTGCGTAGCTGGCTAATCTTGTGGAGCTAAGTTGTACTGTAGGGGTAGTCGAAAAATTCTGTATGTAATCATTAGGTTGTCTGAGTCCTCTAGAAACATTTCCCCATACAGCTACTAGTGCTATTGAAATACTCGCTTCGCCTTCCTCCCCCCCTCCCCACTCCCCTTCTTCTCTACACTCGTAAAAACTTGCGTTATAATTAGGAACGCTATCCGCTTGGCGGCGCTGTTTAGTGATGTAAATAGTAATGGCCGGAAAAGGAAAGCCGAACTCGAGAGATTCAAGGTTTATGTTACGTTCTTGTACAAATTTCACATCTAAAATGTTTAGTAATGCGTGTAATTACCATGCTAGATATAGACTATAGATTAAAGTAAAACTAGAGCAGCCTTCATTTTCTGGAAGACTACCCCGAAAAACCTACATCCTAAAATTGAAAAAAGTATAGCTAAATGAAAACCGTATTTTCAATGTAATTGTGCCGTGAAAAAGTTTCTAAAGTTTGTATTCAAGAGGCAGAGGACAATCCCTTTCATTTTGATGATAGTATTGTCTTAAAGTATTTGGTTAACAGACGTCAACACATTAATCGGCATGAGCTTGCAGTGGCGATTAAATCTCACCGCACTGAGATTGACACCAGAAAAGTTCTGCTACGCTCGTTGAAATCTCATTCTTTATACTGCGATTTGGGCGTGGTTGCCATCATCTTCGTGGTTGCAAGGAGCATTGTTCTATCTCACTTCAACATTTTTGTTGCAATAAAGTTTGTTACACAATTTTGAAATTTTATAACGTTACTTTTTTGGCAAACTTCTCGAAAAAGATTTGTTACAAAACATTGAACAACACCAAGTCTCCATCGCAACAGAAGCATGATTATTACATCACTGGACGATATGAAAGAGAGTTAAGTAAAATTTAGCAGTGGCCTGCATGTCATATCTTCTTTTGCTGAAGTCTAGCTATGATAACTTGTCTCGAATGCAAGACGAACGGATGTGCTGCTTGAATTCTTCACATGCATATTTTATTAGACGTCTGCGGAAAAGCCTTGTAGTGTAGGGATCGCTTATCTTAATATGCATAATAAATTTTAATAGGTTTCATGGTGGTTGGAACATTCTAAACAGACGTGAACTTAGAGAGCAGTAAAGATAATGTCCTGCAAACTGAACTTCCGGTTACCACCAAATGATGGAATAGAAAATGCATACAATCATATGGATAGTCAGACAAGGAAACTTTTAGTAATTGTACAAATTTAAACCGCAAAAGACTTTTCACAACTTTAAAATTTTTTCCAACTTAATTTTCATTAATCGTTATAGAATTATCGAACAAGTTATGAGATGTTTTGGCCCCTCCACATTTTATCTAGCAGAATAGTTTATATTCTATCATTTCTAGATTTTTCCTTATCAGCTTTTTTTTTAAATTTAGAGGTTTTTGCCATAAGTAAATATTTCACGCCTGGATATTGTTGCCAGAGAGATTTTTACATGATTCCGTTTTATGCTTATCATTTTCGTAGAAGTGTATATGGATCAACGATAGCGAGGATCTCATTTTGTACGCGACGATTTGCCTTATGTGAGTCGGATAACAGCGCTAGGCATGTACGTGTAATTAGATAAAACTTCAAATCTAAGGGAAAGCATTATAACGGTAAAAACCACATCATTTTCCAACTTCAATTTAGCGTCTTCAACTCAAATCAAGCGTCAGCACCTGGGGTTGAAGAACTGTGAAAGATGGGGAGCAAAAGTCAAGTGGGTTCAGCTTCGCCGAGCCACAGCATTGAGATGGCCTTGTTCAAGTGCGTTTTACCTTGCGCTCTGCTCTTACCTTTTTCTTGGCTTCTTTACTAGGAGAGTTGACTTTACGAGCCTTTAATCGTACCATTGATGATATTGACGGTAGGGTTCTGTTACTGCAGCGGGATAGCAGTGATATAGTAATCTCAGAATTTTCCTTCTTACAGAGTTTTCTATTGTGGATCTTCATGATGTAATAATAATAATAAAAAAAAACAACAGCAATGATAATACATGTATTAAAATAGGGATGATGACGATAATATTAACAATGATAATAAGAATAGTAATAATAGTAATAATAATAATAACAATAATAATAATAATAATAATAATAATAATAACAATAATAATAATAATAATAATAATAATAATAATAACAATAATAATAATAACAATAATAATAATAATAATAATAATAATAATAATAATAATAATAATAATAATAATAATAATAATAATAATCATAATAATAATAATCATATCATAATGGTGATGCATCATGATGAAGAAGATGATAATGACAGTATTGATAATGATGATATAAAACTACGGATAGAATAACAACAATTAGCTGTTCCTGACGCTATTATTTTAGCTCTAAACTGAAATCCAAATCACTAAACTTTCTGTTTTAGCTTATTAGAAGTGATACTTGCAGCTAATTTTAAACTCATGTCCATTTTTCTAATTTTACTGGATGCTCCAGCACGTTCCATCCGTCTCATAATTATGTACGAAAAGCAACTGATTTATTTCTATTCAGAGGCAAATATCTAGGCCCGAAAACCGTTGAAGAAGCGTCCATTCTTGGTTTCTTACGTGTCTACAATTCCACCATTGCGAGTCGCTGTCTTTATTGTGGGACCATTACCTGAGGGTGGACGTTTCTTGTAGCAAGCAATTCGCGCATAAGTGTTTTAAAACGATACTGCCTTTCCAAGATGAGGACAAAAAGGGTGTTTAGTTAGCAATTCGCTCATAAGTACTTTAAAACGTCACTGCCATTACGAGATGAAGACAAAAAAGGGTGTTGCGTTTTACACATTTTTGTCTTGGTCACGTCCTATTGTTGCAACACTTTAATTTCCTTGCATTCGCTAGACAACAAAGCAATTGTAAAAAAAAAATCTTGAGCTATAAAGAAAGATGGTATGCTATTATTCTTTTTTGTTGTGTTGTTTATTTTTCAGAAACGGCATTAAGGGAAAATTTGAGTGTCAACAGCTGACTGATAATTTCATTTTTTGTGTATAAATGCCAGTCGTGAAAGCTCATGAGCCACACATTATCAAAAAAAAATTTTTAATTCATGAACTTAAAAAAAAACCTTTACTTATACTGTTAAAGCGATGCGCATATATCAAAAGGATAATGTTTAGCTTTTGCCCGAACGGAAAAGTAATTTGAAGCTGTTCTAGCTTTTGTCTGTTCTGATGAGATATTAAGTTTTCCATATAAGGAAAGCTGGGCCAGGGCGCTGGTTGGCAAGTTCCCCGAGAGGCCACCACGAAGAGGCCGGGAAGATGCAACGGGTGTAGGCTGACCACCAGTCTCCAGGTCTGCTGATGGCTCATTTCCTGCAGGGAAATTAAGATTTTGGTTTCTTTGATTAATACCGCGCCAGATGGTGCACATTGGCGTGGAAGCTTTGACAGCAGCAGTGGCAGCGCGGAGATGGAAATGAGCCTTGTGAAAGATTCTTGTCTAGGCTATAAAACCAGGGAAAAGGAGAGAAGAGAAAGGAATGAAGAAGGGTAATAGCTGTCGAGAGAAAGGGAGAGAGAGAGAAAGAGAGAGAGAGAAAGAGAGAGAAAGAGAGAGAGNGAGAGAGAGAGAGAGAGAGAGAGAGAGAGAGAGAGAGAGATATGCACAAATTAGATGCAAAGAAAGTGGAAAAAAGTATTATGACACACAGATAACGTGCACATGTTCAGGCAAAGCTGAGGAAAAGGACTGAAAAAAACCCAACCCAAAATGATTGAAGAATGAAAACTTGAAATTAATATGAACTTAATCAGGTTCGGCAAGCCGAGTGAAAACGTCGAGAGTAAAAAATATGAATACCAAACAACTTTGTTAGTGGAAATGACATGTGTAAAAAATATGAAGCTAAAACTCTGTAAAAGTGGAAACGTCATGTGTAAAAAATATGAATCTAAAACTCTGTAAAAGTGGAAACGTCATGTGTAAAAAATATGAATGTTAAAGTCTGTAAAAGTGGAAACGTCATGTGTAAAAAATATGAATGTTAAAGTCTGTAAAAGTGGAAATGACATGTGTAAAAAATATGAATGTTAAAGTCTGTTCTCTTGCATTAGGTTTCCGTCTCTAGGCCAAATGACACTCAGATTTTGGTGGTTAATCCGAATCACGACGGCAAGGAACATGCCAAGCACTAGTCACGCGCTAAAAAACGTTAAGTTTTTGAGCATGGCATCCCCAATAATTACCAAAGTTTTATGAAACACGCTCTCAAGAAAGAACCAACTGTTCTGTCATTACTCACTCCCAATGTAAGACTTTCCTAACGGGTGCGTCAAATCTCAAATTAATTTGATAATTTTTAAGTTGTTCATTCAGCTCCTCAAAATATTTTAAATTGTTACCATACCAGTAACGTCAGGCTTGCCATGTTAAAATGATCTCGAACCTTCGGTGTGTATCTGTAGAAAGAAGATTTTAATGATTTTTTCAATCCGAAACTGTTATCAAACTCTTTGTATCAAAATGTGACGCTAAAAAACAACTCTACAGTTTTCTTATTTTGTTTATTTTTTTCATGTTTTCTTTTTCTTTTGGTCTGCTTTTGGTTGGTTCATGGTTTTTTTCATAATGAAAAAAAAATGTCATTTTGAAAGGCTTATATCTTAAACCAAGCATTTTTTCTATAATCAAATAAATGGAGTGGAACATAAACAAAATTAATTGCAAGTTTGAAACTTATGTTGAAGAAAGGCAGTGAAACTAATCTATGAAGAAAACTTCATTCATGGCAGGATTTTGTTTTATTTTGCGAATGTGAGGTAGGGAGAGTATGCTGTTGTTGTTTTTTTTTTGTTATAATTCTAAAATGAATCCTCAATGCTTTCGTTGAAGCAACTGAAATTTTTCAGACTCGTACGATCTTTTAGCGCTATCTACTTCTTAACCTATTTTTTTTTTTGTTGTCTTTGCGCTCCAACATCTCACGACAAATACTATTAATGCCACGGAGTACACCGGACCTGCCGACTGTACAAGCCAACAGAATGGTAAGCTAAAGGCATTCAAACTATAAACAATCCTTGTATCAACAACAAATAAGAACGTAAGAACAAAGCAAGATCTAACAGAGATATCTTAAGTAGAATACTTTCTTTGAACTTTAGGAACGCCCTCTGTCAGTGTTCTTTGGAATATCGTAGATCTATGCTTTCAAGAGCATCGGTATTAACGGGAGAAGATTGAAATCTGTAGCAAAGCTTTCCTTTTATCTGTTTAAAGGCAGCCAGGCGATCTAAACCGCTATGTATATGTATGTTCTTTGTGACATATTAAGATTCATGAAAGCTTTGGAAAATAATTAAACCAACTCCTGAATGAATCTTCGACTTTAAACCCGTACTCATAAATGTACATTTAAAAATTGTTATTTGTTTCTCATTCAATTTTACCAAATATTAAGTGAACTAGATTTTCAAATCCCATTTCCTGTTTTCAACATTATGTTCAAACTGG
Organism: Elysia marginata; assembly: GCA_019649035.1. Lineage (NCBI taxonomy): Eukaryota > Metazoa > Mollusca > Gastropoda > Plakobranchidae > Elysia > Elysia marginata. The sequence continues at coordinate 386,013 of BMAT01012580.1, forward strand.
AAAGGTTCATTACACTATTTAACCGGCTATAGATCTAATACTTCGCCGCCTGTCTTAAACGCTCATGTTGCTTTGACTGAGAAACTCCTTCCCCCCGATTTTCCTATCTTATTTCTTTGTTCTATCGTATTATACAAGACTTTCATCGTCTCAAGTAGGTGCTAACAGCATATCAATGAGAGTGTAAATAAATCTACTTCTCCAATGACCTCATTTTGCATTGGTGACCGAAGAAGAGTTGTTCAGGATTAGACGAATTTTCGCCATCTTTTATCTGACGTGACCTGCTACCAGCAAAAAAGACTTCACCGTTTCTAGGACAAGTTGTGTGGTCGGGTTGGCTACCTGTTGAGATGTGTATTTGTAAGCTGGCGAGAAAGATGCAAATAATGTGGACAGGGACAAACGAGACATTTCAAAATGTCTGGTAAACTCAATTCAACTTAAAGATTCTTGACAGACAGCCTTTCCTGCATCTAATTCGCTCGACCGTAGGCAATCAATGTGAGAGACGCTTCATTCTCCACAACGAGGCTGAGTGAGCTTATGTAATTATCCATTAATCAACCCAGTGAGAAATTGTACACTTTCTCCTTACTTTGACATTAAAACTAAGTTATGGTAAAGATAGGAGAGTGATAAGTTAAAAATAAATAGAAAAAAAAATAACACAACTATGAAAGGTGCCAGGATAAAAAGGAGAAGAAAGGAAAGAAGGAAGAATATGGGATAAATAGAGGTTCTAAATAGAGTTAGTGCGGAAAAAATCCTGATTAAAACGTAATTAATTGCCATACATGTATGACTTGACAACAAGTAGATTGAAAAGAAGGCAATAGAAACCAATTAAGACAAAATAAAACCACAGAAACGTTAGCATTTAGAGACTATACCGGGTACTAATACAGTCATGTAACTGTAAGAGTTTATGTCTTGGATCTCACATGGAACCACTCAACTCTCCTACGCTGTTTGCTACTCTAAGCAAAGCGTTGACTTTATAGATCTACTTTTAGCGTTACGATGAAGACTTCTAGGATTTTATAAAGATTAAGAACGCAGGAAAAAATGCTCTTCGCCCCCTATTTCTCTCCATTTCGAAAACAAACTTCCAGCGAAAAAAATGAACGGGCATGCGCAGAACTGCCAGTGAAAACTAAACGGGCATGCGCAGAACTACCAGTGAAAACTGAACGGACATGCGCAGAACTACCAGTGAAAAACTGAACGGGCATGCGCATAACTGCCAGTGAAATTTGAACGGACATGCGCAGAAGTACCAGTGAAAACTGAACGGGCATGCGCAGAAATGGCAATGCACTGGCCAACTGCTCCAGCTGGTCATCCAAGACGAGCAGTTGACATTGTGAGACAAAACATAACACTGGGTGGGCCGCCCTCGTACGGGGTCAACTCGGGTCTGCATGCACGAATCATGGTGAATGTAACCTGGAAAGATATACACGCAAGACGTTCCCCTTATGTTTCTTACATCAACACCCGAAATCTTTCCTGGACCGATTACAGCTTTCCCTGGTGCAATATATTCCCTTCTTCACGATGCGCAGTTTCAGAGTGTTTTCTTTCGCCATTACAAAAGAAGAAAAAAAAAAACCCACCCGAAAAAAACCTAACCTGCTCTTTACGAGAAAACGCTGATTTGAACTAAACATTCTGAGATTTGCTGATTGCTGGAGAGAGAGGAGGGGGTATATTTGTAAAGGGCAAATATCAATCCGATTTTTTAAAATCAATGTTTGAGACTTTGAAAAAGTGCAGATTGTTGCGTTTTATCTAAAATTTGTTTGGACAAAACTTGGCTTTGGTTTTGCCAATGTAAAATGTTGGAGCAGCTTTCACCGTGTAATTTAGAAAACCTGTGTTGTATTCCTCTTTTTTTATAACAAAGAACTCTGAACTTTGTATATAGTACACGTCACAACATCATATTCACACCATAAGGGGGCTGAACATTGAAAAACATGTACGTAGATCTAATTACCTTTTGCTACGGTGCAAGCGGTTAATGGAGGAGTTGGCCTGATTTTAATTTTTATTTTAAAAAAATCTTGACTTATTTTCTAACAAGTTAGGCTTTACATTTGATTTTAAATCAAACAGTTGTATTTCAAACTAAATGAGCGCATCACTACGCTAGTTCTTTCAAAGTAAGTTCTAAAAACTGCTCCCATGAACATCACTCAGCATCTGTTTAGCGGACAACGTGTCTCGGATTGAGACGGAACGTGTAATGGAGTTTCCAGAGTGTTTCTCAAACAGTCGTGTTTTCCTAAACTCTCTGATCACCGCTGTTCCTCTTGCTCATTGAAAACTCACTTATGCAGTACACATGCACAATAATCCTTCCCGCTTTTTTTTTTCTTATCACTTTTATATATACCTGTTAGTTTCAACCCTGTTAATACCGTTTTTCAAGTGCTCTCTGAAAATTATTTGGAGAAGTTATTAGGATCCGTGCTTTGATTTCTACCTTTTATTTCACTTGCTTTCCCCCCCCC
>BMAT01012580.1:445446-459669 GCA_019649035.1 Elysia marginata
TGTTTACTGATTCAGTGTCTGTGTTTACTGATTGAGTGTCTGTGTTACTGATTCAGTGACTGTGTTTACTGATTCAGTGTGTTTCTTTACTGATTCAGTGTGTTCGTTTACTGATTCAGTGTCTGTGTTTACTGATTGAGTGTCTGTGTTTACTGATTCAGTGTCTGTGTTTACTGATTGAGTGTCTGTGTTTACTGATTCAGTGTGTTTGTTTACTGATTCAGTGTGTTTTTTTACTGATTCAGTGTGTTTGTTTACTGATTCAGTGTCTGTGTTTACTGATTCAGTGTCTGTGCTTACTGATTCAGTGTCTGTGTTACTCATTCAGTGTCTGTGTTTACTGATTCAGTGTCTGTGTTTACTGATTCAGTTTATGTGTTTACTCATTCAGTGTCTGTGTTTCCTCATTCAGTGTCTGTGTTTACTGATTCAATGTCTGTGTTTACTGATTCAGTGATTGTGCTTATTGATTTAGTGACTATGTTGTGTTTTCACAGGAGTTTAAGTCACAACGATATCCAATGTGTTTCTGACACAAGTTTCAGCAACATGGGGACCCTGAGGATATTGTAAGCAGCGATAGCTATTCTGTTTGTTCACTTTTTAGCTCTCTAATAGCCCAGGCTAATTTTTCAATTTATTTTAAATCATTCAAACTCTTTGCTATTGTGTGAAAATAACTTATTAATTACAGGTTTCATATTTTTGTAAAGGAATTATTGTTTGTAATGGTGAATCTTTAGTTTTATTGGTTTTGCATTGTGAAATCGAAATACACTCTTACAGAATTGTTGTGAAACATGATTCCTCTTGAATGTATATAGTTAAAAGATTTCTATATCTTGAAACAGGGCTCTGCATATGAACAACCTGTCTACAATTCCCTATGGTACATTTGATGGGCTAAAGTCTTTGAACCAAATGTAAGTTGTTAATTGTACTGGTTGCTTATGTTTTCCTCATTTGTAGTCTAAGATTTCAAGACTTTTCAAGATGATATGTTTAGATAACATGCCGTACTTGAGATGTCCTTTATAATTTCAAACTATCTTCGAATTCCATAATTAACAAAAAAAAAACCCCAAGATTGCACGTTGGTTCAAACTATGGTTCAAAGGCCGTCTCTACTCATATCCAAAACCACTAAACGAATAGACGATAGGAGGAAATGCTTCTGACAAGAGTTAAATGTTCCTAAGTCTCAGTAATATTTGAGAGAATTACAAGGAGATGGGGCACGGCTAGTCAGTACTCCACGCTACTAAATCTTGGCTTAATGTGTTTAAAAAAATTACATCTTAGTACGTCTGTTGGAAAAGTTCTGGATTTCAGTCTCATCTTGCATAATTGCATTGCGTAATTTCAGCACACATTACAAACGGCTCTAAACGAGAGTTATGTACTCTCTTTTAGAATAGGGAGATGTCTTGAACTAAAAAAAAAACCTTTTTTTTTTTACAAATCTGGAACACAAAAACGAAATTACACAACTTTTCCGTGATCATTATTACTTAATTTTTGTTTTCATAATCTTGATACATAAAAGTAAAGAGATGGCAAATATTACACAAGTAAAGAAAAACGGGGAAAAAACAGAGAGGGCTAGAAGATTGGGCAGGCAGAGAAGAAGAGGAACAGAGGGATGGATGAATGGTGTATTAAACATCTCGCAAGTGGCGACGGAAAGGGCAAAATAAAATCCCATGAGAGATATGCATGTAGACTAGGTCGATTGACAAACCTCACTTCTTCGTGGTGGGCTAAACTATCATCTAACTAGTTATCGATATCTTGTACTAGTGATGTTTAAAACAAACTTTATTCAAGCTTGACAACTTAAATCTTTGTCGCCCATCCTGTGTGGTTTTTCAAATTATACATTTTTCGTGTATTGTCACCTATAAGATTTGTGGTTGCTTTCATTGCTCCAGCGCTCTCGGTGACAATCCCCTGTTCTGTGATTGTAAACTCAAGTGGTTGTCCGATTGGTTTAAAACGGGATGGAAAGAGCCGGGCGTGGCGGCATGTCACGATCCACCGTCGATGAAAACCAAAATTTTACTGTTCGCACCTTCTTCGGACTTCGAGTGTTTAGGTAAGATAATATATGTGTGATGATGTTGAGGAGATTAGTGGAGAAAATTTCGATGAAGATTGATAGCGATGCTTTTTTAAGTGCGGTAGAATTATCATTTGTCGTTATGATGTTGTCTATACGTAGACATGTGATGATCAAAATTATATTAAATACTAGCCCGATATTTCCAACGTTAACCATTACACTGATGACGCCCATGAGAATGTGTGGAGCTGGAAGAACCATTCACATGTCGCTAATACATATTTACAGTTATAGCCCTTAAAAGAAAATATTTTACTTTATCTCCAGTTTAAGAACATAAATAAATTGCGTCGTATTTTTAATGTTATTCAACATATCGTCTTCAAATAAAAAGTAGTGAGTTACGGGCAACCTCTTCTTTTGATTCAATATAAAAAAGTGACTTTGATTTTTTGACCAATGTGGGTGGTTTTCCCAGCTTCTCACTGAGGATAGTGTTGAGATCTAGTGATTCAACAACGATAAATTTGCAATAGTTAGTGATGGGAATAGGGTTAGGTTTCTCATTATTCTACCGTTCTTCTCTGGAAGGTGACCCTGACCCTGTGGTGGCCGAGAAGTGTGACGCATGTCTGAGCAAACCGTGTCAGAACGGCGGGGCGTGTACAACGGTGGAGTTCAAGAGCTTCAAGTGTACGTGTGCTCCAGGCTTCCACGGCGACGTCTGTGACCAGCAGATTGACGCTTGCTTCGGGAATCCCTGCAACAATGGTGGCAACTGCCAGGTGTTGGAGCACGGGAGGTTCAGGTGCGTCATCTGGACAGAGTCGTCAAAATATCATTGAGGTTTACCGTTTTTACGACATTGCTGTTACATTGCCCTAACTTTTTTTTTCAAAACTGTCATTCGTTATATTTTTTTGGCGACATGGTATAAGCCATGTTTCTCTAAGTGGCAAGGCCGTGCGTGCTGAAGCTGCTATGCATCGAAGGTTCGAATCATACTAAAGGCAGACATTTCGGGCATTTCCGCTTAAAGCCTACTTCTCTCCAGCACTAATTTCATACCTTTAAAATCTTTCAATTGTTTGATTGCGCAGTGGCTGCCTCCGCTATTTATTCTGATCTCTAGTTCTATAAATTACGTTATCGTTTGGGCTCTGTGTTTGTTGTTTATGGCTAAGTGTTGGTGCGCTTCCGGTTTCAATGGTTGCCTTTGGTGCGATTTGGATTTTCCCATTCAGTAAGCGAGTCGCTTAGAGAGGTTAAGCAAGTACCTTTGCCACGAAACTCCTTTTTTTAAGGATCATAGTGGCGACATGGTATAAGCTATGTTGCTCTAAGTGGCAAGGCGGTAGGTGCCGAAGTATCTATAAGTCAAAGGTTCGAATCATACAAAAGGCAGATATTTCGGGCATTTCCACTAAAAAGCCTACTTCGCTCCATTGTTGTCTTCATACCTTTAAAATCTTTCAAACATTAGTTTTTGTTGTTGTTTAGGGTTACAATGTCCACAACAGGGCATATTTGTTTAATTTTTATATATTGTAAAAGTTAATGACATGTATCATTTTTGCTCCTCATTTGAATAAAGATAAAGAAAAATGCACTTAAGTGAGAGACACTGAGAGACCAAATCTGCTCTTTCCTCTATAGATGTGAGTGCCTGAAAGGATTTGAGGGCGATCGCTGTGAAACAAACATCGATGACTGTCAAACGAACAAGTGTCAGAACGAGGCTACTTGTGTGGATGAAATTCAGTCCTACTCCTGTAAATGTCAGGAGGGATACACAGGTGAACAATCATTTGTTATAAAAAACGTTAGGATTTTGGCTCTGATATGCTGTAAGAATTCTGTAACCGCATTAAGATTGCTTACTCATGGCGTGATTCTTTTTGCTCTCTCAAATAGATTTTTATTGCAGATATTAATAGAGTTCAAAGATTTTCATGACAGTCATATCAACATGAGGACTTTTTAATGAGCTTTCTAGCCCGTCTGCATAGTTGAGTTCCATTAGTTCATGAATATTTACATTATACAAAAGGAAAAATCACTGTCTTGTCTTTTGACCAGAATCTTTTGAATATTCTTTTGTTTGTGTGTATTTTAGGAAAATTTTGTGAGAATTCGATACCTTTCTGCAAATCTGGCTACAACTTCTGCGTCAATGGTGCGACTTGTATTGCTAGAACTGCAGGATACAGGTCAGTCAAGACTTTGATTGCTTAAACCTCAACATATGCTCTTCAGCTATTTTTTCTATTCTGTTTTTCTTAGTTGAGTCATTATAAAACTTTCATTCATTATTAGGTTATTCTAACTTTTCACTACAGACAATTAAAGACAGTTTTTAAGCAAGACAAATCGTCACTACCATGCAAGGGTGGTGGTTTAAATTAATCAGTGGAGCCTAATCACGTTTCGAAACTTTAGTGTCATAAAAAACATTAAATCCAAAAGCCAATTTGTAATTAAACTTCAGCAATGTCAGCAAATGAGCCTAAAATGACATAAAGGGGCCCGTCATTTAAACATGATGGACGTTGCATACTCAAATTCGTATGCTATTTTCATCATGTTTTATTTAACTGTAATGCATGGTCCTTTTCATTGTTATCATCGCCATCTGCTCCAAGACCATTTCCTCAGATATGGCTACCAGCATACTACCAATATTGCCTGTTCACCAACAGAACAATAAATAAAATACTTTCCTCCAACGTCATTTTTCAACATTTCTGCCCAAAACACATGATTTGGAGTGAAACTCCCTTCATTACCATTATAGGTCCCATAAGCATAATTTAAACTGAATACACCGGTACCCCAACGTCCAACACGTCTTCCTCTTGTCTTCCTCCAGCTGTGAATGTACCCCTGGCTTCACAGGGAAGAACTGCTCCGAGAACATCGACGACTGTAAGTCCCACGCGTGTCTGAACCACGCCTCGTGTGTAGATGGGCACAACACATATGCTTGCATGTGCCCGCCAGGCTTTTCAGGACGCTTTTGTGAAATAGCGCCCGTGTTAGACGTTGTACCGCTGGATAGATCGTACGCCACTGCACCGGCCTGTCGGCTGCATCAGTGCCAGAATAACGCTGCGTGTTACCAGCCGATCGGCTCGCCTGACTATATGTGTAAATGTGCTCAAGGTACCTTGTCCTAATATGTGCTCAAAATACAAGTAGACTTTTAAAATTTTAGAAAAAATAAAGTCCATGAAGGTCATTTTTATAGTCATTAATTACTCTCATCAAATAGACATCACAGAATATCAAAGATTGGGTATGACCTATATTTGCATTCTTTCCTATGAATAAGTGCTTTGGGGACTGACATAACAGTTTCATTACAAGAATTCTGTCTGGATCATAACTTTTTCCATATTAAGCCCTTTTTTCCCTTCATCCAATTAAAACGAATGTTTAATATTTTCACAGATCTAGTACTTTCCTCGTTCACTATGAAGAACTTTGATCAGATCTTTTCAATTCTGTAACAATAACTTTTTTTTATATGCCTATCTTTCCTCGTTTTTTTTTTCCTTCTCGTTTCTAGACTTTGTAGCATAATTTTTAATACAAAGCAATATAATAAGCTCATATTAATATGTCTTAATGTCTATCTATCTATCTATCTCTCTATCTATATCTATCTATCTATCTACCTATACCTACCTATCTATCTATCTATCTATCTATCTATCTATCTATCTATCTACCTATCTGTCTATCTATCTATCTATCTATCCATCCATCTGTCTTTCTTTCTCTCTTTATATCTCTGTCACTAATATCCTTGCAACTGGATTTCTTTCTCTCTTTATATCTCTGTCACTAATATCCTTGCAACTGGAATTCTTTCTCTCTTCATATCTCTGTCACTAATATCCTGGCAACTGGATTTCTTTCTCTCTTTATATCTCTGTCACTAATATCCCTGCAACTGGATTTCTTTCTCTCTTTATATCTCTGTCACTGATATCCCTGCAACTGGGTTTCTTTCTCTCTTTATATCTCTGTCAATGATATCCTTGCAACTGGATTTCTTTCTCTCTTTATATCTCTGTCACTAATATCCTTGCAACTGGATTTCTTTCTCTCTTCATATCTCTGTCACTAATATCCTTGCAACTGGATTTCTTTCTCTCTTTATACCTCTGTCAATGATGTCTTTGCAACTGGATCATTTGTCATACGTTTTATTACAAATATGAGAAAAAGATCTTCTTCATGTATACAGTTTTTAAACATTTATTTTACTCTAATATAAAGTTAATAGAGCAAAGAGATAAAGTAAGTAATCTGCTACTCTTGAAATGCTTGCCTGGTTTCTTTTCTTTTCTTTTTGTTTTTAATCGCTTAGTTCAACATTGTAGATTCATTTTTTGTTGCTTTAGAAGCAGTCAGCTGCTTGGTGGTCATAAAACACTAGCTTTTGATAACATAATAGACGTGGCGCCATTATACTGTAGTATAGAATAATTATTTAACTTGTATTATTGCTTTGTAGATTATTCCTAGGCTTTTTTTTTACTTTAACAATAAACGAACCGTAAAGCTAAATCCTCTTAACTTGAAAAAAGGCTTCACTTTTATGTGTTTTGGTTTAAGATTTAAAAACAGCTCTAATCCATTACTTCATATTTTCATTGATGTTGTTTGCATTGTGATATAAAATGGTATGCGTCTTCATTTTGAAACAAGGAGACAAGTACGTCGCAACAAGTTTGTCAATTATTTAGATGTAAAATTTATTATGTATGTTCAACTGACTATCAATTCTTTTTAATTAGTTTTCATTTTGTGGCGTATAGATAGATATATGTGTATCACTTTAGTTGATAGCATACATTGATCAAGGTTTGTGGGCCAACAGCATGCATTTAATAGTTCTGTGTGATCATGACTGATATCTTACCAAAACTGTGTAAACCCTAAAACTTTGTGGTGGAAAAGTCCTAAAACAGATTCGTACAATGTTTCTTAAATTTTGGGAGCACAACCGATATTTGATTTGTTTTTTGCCCGAAACTATCAAGTTTTCTTAAATTTAAAAAGAAAAATCTTTGGTTCTTTACGAGGTTATTGGTAATTATTATAAATTTGAAAACAGTTTTAGCCATTTCTAAGTTTCATTTTTTGAGGTGTTGGTTAAAGCACGACATCACAAATTGTTAAGGATATAATGCACTCTTAGTTCTAAATGTCAAAATATCGTGCTGTTTTTTTTTTACAAGATATAGGACATGCAACACCCATAGTTTGTTCAGAAAATGTCACTCTATCATTAAATGTCAAGCACATACACAGAGTATATTTTAAAACAAGTTGATTGATTAACGTCAAAAGTGCTTGAATAAACAACTATAATGTCAAAGTTGCTGAACAAACAATTATAATGTCAAAGTTGCTGAATAAACAATTATAATGTCAAAGTTGCTGAATAAACAACTATAATGTCAAAGTTGCTGAATAAACAATTATAATGTCAAAGTTGCTGAATAAACAACTATAACGTCAAAATTGCTGAACAAACAACTATAATGTCAAAATTGCTGAACAAACAACTGTAATGTCAAAGTTGCTGAGTAAACAACTATAATGTCAAAGTTGCTGAATAAACAATTATAATGTCAAAGTTGCTGAATAAACAACTATAATGTCAAAGTTGCTGAATAAACAATTATAATGTCAAAGTTGCTGAATAAACAATTATAATGTCAAAGTTGCTTGAATAAACTACTATAATGTCAAAGTTGCTTGAATAAACAACTATAATGTCAAAGTTGCTGAAAAAACAACTATAATGTCAAAGTTGCTGAACAAACAACTATAATGTCAAAATTGCCAAACAAACAATTATTATGTCAAAGTTGCTTAGCAAACAGTTATAATGTCAAAAAGTTTAAGCTGCCGATCGTATTCAAGGCTTTTCATCGTCATCTTCATTGTTATCTATTTACGAAGTTAATGAAAAATACCCATTTTAAATTCTGAAACAGGCAGCTCTACGTACACATTTTTAGCTTTTTTTTCGCTTTATAATTTTCAATAAAAATTTACTTGTTTCACTGCACTTGTTAACAGAAGATAAAAGAAAACGAATCAAAATATCGATGAAAATGTTTCTGTAAACTTACCTGAATAATTTCTCTCCACATATTCAGGTTTCGAGGGAAAGAAATGTGAGAAGCTCTCCAGCGTCTCGTTCAAGGGGAAAGACTCGTACGTGAAGCTGCCTCAGGTGGACTTCCGCCGCTCGGCTGTGAACATCTCCATCAGCTTCAACACGAAGCGCCACAACGGCATCCTCCTGTACGCCGGGGAGCAGCAGCACGTCGCCATAGAGCTCTTCAGGGGCCGCATCCGAGTGAGCTTTGACGTGGGCAACTACCCGGTCTCGACCATGTTTAGTTACCAGCGTGTGGACGACGGACGCGATCACCATGTGGTGTTTATTGTGGATCGCAAGAACTTCACCATGTCCATTGACAGCAGCGACGCACCCCGCACCATAGTGAATGAAGGCCCCAACGACTCTCTGAACTACTTTGATTCTCTATACCTAGGAGGCTTGCCACGCAGTGTCAACGCTCATGCTTTCAAGAAATGGCATATTCGAGACGGGGCTAGTTTCATAGGTAAAGGATAGTGCGTTCACGAGTGTACATAGAAGTTAAAAAAAATTTTGAGAAGTCTCTCTTAACGTTTACTCAAGGTTTAAACTTAGTCAATAATTTGCTTGTATGGCTGAATCATCTACAGTTTAAAAAATAGTACTGTTTAACATGATTATTTAAAGCTTGATAGAATTGACGTGCCTGGGAATAATAAAAAAAAAGATTCAATTTTTATTCCGTGAAACAAAAAGCATGAGACACTTTGCCTTTCCGTTGTTTTTTAGGCTGCTTCTCTAGAGTGAGTATCAACACCAGGCAAGTTGACCTGCTGACGTCCAGTGAGCGACACAAGGTCACTCCAGGCTGCAGCACTGTCAACGTGGATCCTTGTTTCAAGAACAAGTGCCAGAAGGGTCGATGCAGGCCCAGGCGCCGGAGGGGAGGATATCGGTGTAAATGTAGACGAGGCTACACAGGACAATACTGTGATAAAGGTTAGGGGGGTTATTTGCTCTTGTTTTTTTTTTTTTGAGTTTTCATAAAAAAAATAGACTAAGGTTTACATTTCAGCAAAAGTTTAGAAGTTTGTTATTTCTGACAAAACATAAGAACCCATGTTCTATGTATAATGATAATGGTAGTAAAATAATAATAACAATAATGATAATAGTGATGATAATAATAATAGTAATAATAATAATAATAATAATAATAATAATAATGATGATAGTAATAATAATAATAATAATAATAACAATAATAATAATAATAATAATAATAATAATAATAATAATAAAAATAATAATAGTAATAATAATAATAATAACAACATATAACATCTAAAAGCGTATTCCCGAGTACTTATTATCTGGTCCACAGTATCATAACTAATGTCCACAAACAATAGACTTTTAATAACCTTCCTCTTCCTCAATATCTTACCCTTTCGTTTATTCTTCCCACTCTCTTGAAATACGCACTCGTTAACTTCATCACAAGTTCAACATTAAAACATCAGACAAAAATTGAAAAAGAAAAAGACAGAAAAATATATACCTGTTCCAAAATGTTTGTTTCAAGCGTCTTTTGAAAACATTGATCTATTTTATTTCTCTTGGCTCCTGAGATAGCGACAATAAAAGGGAGGTAAAAATGCAAAATTTAGTACTCCAAAAGATACATGTAAGACTACAAACGTGGAACAAGATGATGGAATGAAGCTTTACTTGACTGCATCCTTATTCAATTATTCAAGCCGTTGAAACAATGAATCTAAATCTTAAATATCATTCTCTAATTTACAGGCGATCAGTTCTATTTCGTCAAGGCGTATTCAATATTATTCGATTTTGTTTGTTTGACTGAACTAAGCATCATCTATCTCGCTCTGTTGTTCTTGATGTGCAGAGGATTTCAATACTTCAGTAGAAGACTGCCTTGACAGAATCGCAGCAATCTAATTTAGACATAGTGTGAGAAATAACTAAAGTTTTTGAAATATCCTCGTGGGAGGTTTTGGCATTAAACTATAGCTAAGGTCTTTACTATATATTTTTGCACGTCTTTTGAATAAAACTTATCCTTCTTAACTATATTTATTATTTTTTAACGTGATAGTAAAGGTGCCCCTAACCCACGAACTCTGTATACAAGAGTGTAATACTAGTTTTCAATAATTCAGACGCATAAGCCAATTTTTTTTGTTTACAAAACGTAGGCCTATTTGAAATTCAGTTTAAAATCGTCCTTTCAAAAATCTTCTCTTTCCATTCCAGCCCCAACCTGCAAGGCGGTTATATTTCGCGAGAGGTTCGTGGACCCAAGAACCAAGTGTAAATCTAAAGCTCGAGTGCGCTTTCGACGATGCGAAGGGAAATGTCGCAAAGGATGGTGCTGCAACCCAAAGAAAATTAAAAAACGAAAGATTCGAGTCTACTGCAGTGATAACTCCAGTTATGTCCACGAACTTCCAATCATTAGGAAGTGTTCGTGCAAAAGATGTAATCGAAAGTAAAAACTTTTTTTTTAAGCAAAAAACCTTCAGAAAGGATCTTCTGGTTTGCTACGATAAACTTTCCTCTATTCGATTCTTAAAATCAATAGCAGGCAAAATAAAAAGGGTAGCATTTTTTTTTATGTTTTCTTAAACCAGCGTGGTTATATGAAAGAACATTTTGTGGTTTTATTTGAACATGAAATGATATTTGGAAGTAAAGATATTTTAACTTATTCAAGTATAAGCTACTTAAAAAAAAAACTGTTTAAATGTAGGTAAAACTAGAAGATTTAACTATGTTCTTTATGACTATTGGAGACACTGAGCTCGCGTTACTTGAAACCGATGATGCAAATAATAGTTCACGATTTACAGCAATTGTTTTAGTTGTCTTGATAATTTTCCTGTTCATATCTAATTTTTCTCTTGCAGTTCTACGAGGGATATTTTGGCATGCAAAATAGTTGGATGCACACGTTGATGTGTCGGTATAGACAATGCTTTGTGAAACAAGAATCAATGTCTGTGACAGAAGGCATTGCTGTGCCACCCTCCAATCATCAATCAACCAATACTATTACCAAAGATTTCAATGTGTAGTTCTCGTCCTTTTCAGACTATAATTCATGTTTTGTATGCAGGTCTGGATATTATTAAATTCTTTGGGCATTAACAGGCTTAAATGCGTTTGAAAAAAGACACAATGCAAGGCTCTTTGAGATTTCCATTAATTAGTCATAAAATCCCAAAGTCTTTTAATGTAAATGTAGGATTAAAAACAAACACTAGCCTATTTTAGATAATACTTTTTTTTCTGAAAATGGCAATTATAAGTTGTCTTTACCTTTGTCACCCGGCTGCATGTGTACTTTATTGTTGAAACTGTACTTGTAATTAAAATTCTATTTCAGTGCTATTTGATTTTGAAGCCAAGTCTTCAACTGCGCTGACATAAAACTCATCTCTTGATTAGTATTCACCAAGTGTAACTAGCGCTATTCTGTGATGGTATACTGGTATGTACATTTGAAAACCAAAAAGCCATGAGGCTTTACATTTTTATGGCAGTTACGTGAAACGTATATATTATATTTTTTAATTAATTAAGGCAATATATTTTTGTGATTTACACTGACAACACACCCGAGTGCATGTAAAATAACTTTTTGTCCAAGTCGCTACTGTTTGTTAATCACGTTTTTTCTTTTTTTTTGTTTGCTACCTTATGGATTCAAACTATTGGTATCAAGAAAAAACGCAGCACGTTAAACAAAATCTTGACAAAGAAGCATTCAAATCATGAAAAATAAGGATACGTTTGGATGGACTATCATGAAGTGGAAAAATGATATGCAAAAAAAATGGATCTCTTAGAATGCAAGTTCTTTATCTTTACCAGGAAAACTCTCATTCAGTAGAAATGCACCATCGTTCAGGTCTGTTTGTTTTGTCTTGTCAATTGTCACAGTGACCGTATCACACACTTTGTAAATGTAAAGATAAAATATAACTACCTCATGGACCCAGTGTTGTATCCTTCCGCCTCCTTGTAGTGCGCCTCATGAAACAGCTTTATGTTCATGTACTTTTTGTGTGCTGATGCAACACCTCTTATCCTCCATAGCAAACTTTCTGCTCGGAAGGGATGAGGGAATTGCTTTGTTTTCGATTGATTGGTTGTTTGAATGTTAACGTCTCTTTTCAACTACAAGGTTATATCAGAGACGGCGCTTGGGACAATTGAAAGCGTGCTGCCACATTGTGATGTACGGAGCATTGCATACACCACACCCAGTTCACATTATCCTGACACCGGGACGACCAGACTTAGCACTAAATCCATAATGCCAGACACCAGGCAGATCAGCTACTAATACCAATTTTAAAGTGCTTGGTTTGACTCGACCGGGCATCGAACCCGTACCTTCCGATCTCTGAGCGAGTGTCTTTACCGCTAGGCCACAGAGCCGGTCTTTGTTTTCGATGTCAATCTGTGTAAAAGATAGATTGGCCTATGGATACTAGGTGACTTAAAGAGGAAAGGTCATAAAAAATAACATCTGTATATTATAAAAGACAAAGTAACTTCACTTGCCTGGAGAGACCAGTTCTTTTTCCAAATGGTGGAATAACAAGAGCTGTCAGCTCGCAAAATGAACAAACTTAAGTCAAAACAAGCACACACTGGTCTCGTGAGCTCTATGAACAAATAAATTGCTTTCTTAGAACGCATCTATCAACTGTTTAAACCTTATACAAGTATTTTTATCTATACTTTTGGTCTTCTCGCTTTCGATTTGAGAGAAATAACTGTTGCTTTTACCCCGAACTGGACTTAGCTGTTTTCCTTTTCTACAATTCTCCACCCTATCAGTCCGAGATATGTTGTCAATAAAACAATTTTTTAAGGTAGACCTAAGAGCAGGTATTCTATTCGTCACACTCATCATCATCATCTTCTTTTATTATCATTTTAACGATCATCACCATCACCAACTTCGCTATTTTCGCTATAACTATGGCTCTCATTAATTTAATACAATGTTTATTAATACTTTATCATTATTATTATTATTTAAATTACTTTTATTATTATTATTATTATTTTTAGGTCTTTATTTTAACATTTTTTCCAACGCTTTTTTTCTTTTATTTTTTTGTAAATTGTTGTTCTCGTATTATTTTCTTTTTGTCATCTAATTGTGTGTGTTTTTTTCAATGATGTTAATGCTTTATAACCCATCTCGTTTAGATCAGGTAAGGCCAAGATAAAAACGGGCAATGTCACATATAAGTTGGAATTGTTAGAGTTGGCTGGAATGAAAGGAAAAAAGCACCGGCATATGCAAATTTCAATTTTCTATAATACGTGCGTGACAATTCAACACTTGATGTGATTAGGGTCAAAATACTTTAAAAATTCTTTAATTTTGTAGGACTTCAAACTTTAAATTTGGTGCTTCTAAAAAGACAGGGATATCGCACGTTTTTCATTAATTTTTTCATCTGTATTTTAGATTTACTCCCCTTTGTGTGCTTTTGTTTTTCCCTTTCTGTTTGTGTGGTTCGTGGATGTAAAGTTACCCTTGTAAAGTAAATAGCTGCTATAAATAGTATTTACCCTTCGTTGATGCCAAAGCTGTACGATGTAAGAATAAATCACGGATCATGCGTTGGAGTGTGATGGAACTTAGCATGCGTTTTGTACATAAATAGTGAAGTTTATTTTATATCTGTATATATGTGCTCATGAACCATCTTTGTAAACTTCATAAAACATGTGACTTTTGGCTTAAAAAACTAAATCTTAATCTTACAACATCTTCAATCTCTAAAGTTGAAAGTACGGAGCAATAAAATGTTTATACTCAGTTGTATGATGTGGTGAAACTTCAATACTTAACTTATAATTTTTAGAACCTGCATTTTTTTTATTCTTGCTCTTGTAAATTCTTCTTTTACAGGTTTTAACTTTTCTTTTTCTATTTCTTTTCTTCTTTTCTTCTTCTTCTTCTTCTTCTTCTTCTTCTTCT
>BMAT01012594.1:72074-84927 GCA_019649035.1 Elysia marginata
CCCCCCCCCCCTCCCCGAAAAAAGCACACACGTACACTTATAACTTCATGACATTGTTCTTTTAATTTTACCTTGTTAGTTCAGTCGATGTGTCTACACGGAACGTGACCCTGGGTAAATATTGTTCTGGTCCAGGCATTTTGTGGCCTTTAAATTTATGCTGTTTTTAGTATGTTGTATATTTTCTCCGAGAAAGCCGGTGTTTGGTTTATGTATTGCGACCAGGCAGGGAGATTTATTTTGATAACCTAAACACAGTAAATAACAAAGATATTGTCTACCGTGTAATATCAGTGAGAAAGAAGACACTGTGAGTTTGTTACGTAGACTTGTAGAAACTAGAAAGCACTTGGAGGCAGGTTTAGATTTGTATCGCCACAACTTCATTTTAACGAGCAAATGTAGGAATTTTGAATTGGAGAAAATGCATTATTTCTAATAAGCAAATCTATTGCTCTCTTATTTTCAATATTTTTTAGCATTTTAAATTTACTGCAGGCCTAATATCTGTGCATAAAACGTTGCTAGGTTAGGTACATTTTCCCATCTTGAAGCTCAGAAAAATATCAACAACTTGTTATGTAAGCATCTGCAAGGCATGATTGTGTATTTTCCGTCCTTTATACAGCCAACTCGCACGGCAACAAGATAGAACTGGATTTGCATCTTTAGTCCACTGTATAGTATTGCAAACAAGCACGTCTTAGTCATAGCACCTATAACATCCAATTTCAATATGCACCATAGTTACACCATAAACTTTAAAACCAATACACACATAAGTTATATCGCACTGTTTTACTAGGGGCTATACACCAACTGCAGTTTATTGTCTTCGAGTTCTGAACTTCACCACAAGCACAACTGCACTGCGACCATCAAAAATTAGAATTACTTAAAATTTCCAGGCACATAAAAGAAACAAAGCAAAAACCCAAAGTAATACAAAATGGAAAATACAGAAACAAACTACTTCAAAAACGCAGTAAAATGTTGAAGAACAGGAATGCCAATCTATTAATATCAGATTCCACAATCAGAACAGAGGTAGGAAGACAACACAATAGGTGATTTCTTGCTTTGACTGTCGGAAGGATAAAAATTTTCTATGCAGGTATCGGAATGTGACTGTAAGATGCAGTTTTGTGTCCTAAACAATGTACCGTACGAACGTTCGTGACTGGAATCATACATAGGCCAAAAGTGGTCACTGTTCAGTAGGAGATGCGACGGGTATGAACGAAGGGAGAAAGAGGCAGCCTGGAAGGGCGGGGCAGAAATGGTTTAAAGAAAGAATAAAAGGGTAGCGAGTAGCGGAAACAGAAACAATTACACCGAAAATAAGAGATGAGAAGAAGTGAAGAAAAGAAAGGGTTAGGGACTTGCACCTGGCATTTACTAAAATCAAAGAAGGAATAACAAAAAGCGTAATATAGTTAAAAGAAGACAGAAATAAAGAAGCGGAGAGAGTATGTTGAGGGGTGGGAGGGGGCGGGGGGTTGTGACAGGAATATTTAGTTTAAACAATCAGCAAAAAATTAAGGAGTATATTTTTTCTTTTCTTAAAGCTTTAGAAATTTCTTTTGAAATCCATTTATCAAATTATGGTACTTTTTGGGATGTTTCTCTGCCCTCCATCTTCTGTTTTTTACTCAAACTATATTACCATCCGTCTCTCCTCACATCTACTCTCTCTTTCTCTCTCTCTGCCTGTCTGTCTGTCTTTCTCTCTTTCTCTCTCTCTGCCTGTCTGTCTCTGTCTCTCTCTCTCTCTCTGTCTGTCTCTCTCTCTTTCTCTCTCTCTGCCTGTCTATCTGTCTGTCTGTCTGTCTCTCTCCCTCTCTCTCTCTCATTTTCCTTGTTTTTGTACTTTCCTCCCTTCCTTCTACTCTCAGTCCCTAGCTTCCTCTTTTCCCTACTTACATATTCACGCAATTTCCTCTTTCCTTCACACATCACACAGACACTCTGAGAAAAAGGTATGTATGTATACAACCAGTCCACGATCGCGGTCTCATAGTCAGGGTAAATCTATAATCAATAGAATGTGCTTGTCGTCGACAGCAACGTTATATCTCGGCTGTGTTACGATGTTAACGGTATGCAACGCCCGCCAACACATACACATGCAAAGATTTAGAACACAGAACGAAGAAAGGCAAGCGGGAAAAGCATGAAGTAGAAGAAAAGAGGGAAAAAGAAATATGAGAGGAAAAAAGGAAAAGGAGAACAAGAAGAAGAAGAAGAAGAAGAAAAAGAAGAAGAAGAAGAAGAAGAAGAAGAAGAAGAAGAAGAAGAAGAAAAGAAGAAGAAAAAGAAGAAGAAATGAAAAACAATGACAGCAAGAGAAAAGAGGAGGAGAAAAAGAAGGGAACAGACGAAGATAAAAAAAAACAAAGAGCGAAAAAAGGGACAAATGAAACATCATCAGTAAGACAAAAATAAAACCCACAACTATATTAATGGCTAAGAAGTAGACATGATCAGGAAGAAAACAGAGTTAGCAGGAATGGCTTTTCCTTAGTTTAATTCATTTAAAAAAATAAGAATGCTTAAAAAAACCCAGTAAGGTAGTAAAGAAAATATTATGAAAGAATAATTATTCTACAAAAATTGCATTTAAAAATTATAATACAAAGGGTTTTTTATTAACAGAATCGGTAATATGAGACGTCAGTTTGCGTGACAAGAATGTCACTACGTTATTTTTAAAATGCACAAAAGAAAAACTAATCTAAGTTTTTAATGGTTTTGATTGTGTGACAAGATGATTATCTGAAGTCTTGCGTCAATTTGCCCTAGGAAAATACATTAAAAGAACAAGGTTCGTATGTGTACAACCATGTAAAAACGCATTATGAAATGCAGTTTTTCACACGTCACTCTCTATTCTGTAACGAGAAAAAAAAGTTTACGTCTTCCTGATACCAAAAATATTTATTTCTGAACATTTTATCCATCTCAACAGTTTCCAATTTGTCATGGAATGATATTCATGGTGCTCGGTCAAATTGCCCTTACATCTTACGAAAAACGAACCAACGCATGTCAGGGATTTATGAAAATGTTTTGGGTACGGTATTTAATCTTTTTAATTAAAGAGCAATTTAACGCAGAAATCCTGACACATGCTAGACTGTTTTGCTAGGCTCTTGGAAGCTTTTTCTTTTTTGCGTGACTTCACAGAGATAGTAAAAACCCATTTTTTTAAATTCCGGTCTAAATGGTTTTTTCTTTTTTTTTCATTTTGCTTGTTTGGTCTTCATGGACGCATATAAAATAGAATGCGAGTAAACCATGTCTATAACAACTACTAGTTGTAACAAGAATCATATTCTTATAGTTCAATTCAAAGTAAAGAGCCTTAGACCATGGTATAGAGAGGCGTCTTTGTCAGTTGAATCATTGGGATTGGGGGGGGGGATGGCGTCTGGCAGTAAAACTGGGATAGCTGGACCAGTTCGGAACCATCTCATCACGTTCAAGTCAAGAGCATAGAGCATTATACGAAGCAGGAGAGAGAGAGGGGAAGGGAGGGAGAGACAGACAGACAGACAGACAGAGACAGACAGACAGATAGACAGTTACAGATAGAAAGAAAAACAAGCAGACAGAGAGTTAGATACATATCTGATACTGATTTTGATTTGAACAGAACGGCATGTTATAATTTGTTTCTTTATACAACGTACACATTATTATGATCATCATTATCATCCAGTTAGCTCTTGCGTTGAGATTTTGTTTTCTTATCTGACGTCTTCACCATATGTCTACAACACGACAATTAACATGTTCACCATATTCATCATAGTCATAATTACTCCAATCACCACCAACAATATGTAACAGCAACAAAAACATCATCATCATCATCATCATCATCATCACCATCATAACTATCGTCCTCACCATCGTCATTATGACCATCATCATAACCACCACCACCACCATCGACAGCATCAACATCTTCATCATCATGACTACCATCCTCAACATCATTATCACCACCACCGTTCTTCATCTCAAGTCCTGGTGCACGTTTATGGCACACATTACCTTTTGAAAACTTTTTACGTTCACGAGAAAACTAAGAAATACAACACGTTAATTAAATTTCACCGAGCTGGTATTTAAAATAATATATTAATGATATCGAATCTGTGACAAGTGTTGTGTGAAGTTTTACTTTCTATAGATCAGCGATAGACCTACGTGCATGAATAGCCTAATTTGATGACTAGAAAACTAGTAATGCTTTAACCAAAGGAAATAAAACATGGTATCAACATCTACTCCTGAAATATTGTGAGCAAATTGACTGATAAGATATATCTGTGGTCGCGTGTTTTAAATAGCCAAATGTCTATGTTACCGTGGAAAATTATACAATGGATAAGTTTCAAGGTCTCGTGCATTTGGTTTTGACGAAATAATGGCAACAACTCGATGAAAATATTCATGCATCTGATCTAGACGTGGGGGTTAATTTGACAGGCCACAAGTTAAAACAACAGTAGATCCGCTAAAACTGCCCAGGGTGTCTTTATTTCGTCAACACCACCTGGACAGGGTCAATTAACTTAACCAGCTGAACTGACTTACTTGACTTAGTGCCGTGGCGCATCCCAGTTCTCTGTCTGCGACGCTTCGGCAGCTCTCTCTATCTTTGCCGTCATTTCATGCCACTGCCTTCGATCTTGTGCGAGTGCAGTGATCTTATCCAGCTCATCAGATGAATGGAGTCTGATTTCATGGTCAATCAGTGCGAGGTCTCTGTTGAGGACTGTTGGAAGTGTTGTTCTTGGTCTTCCCCTGTGGTTTTTGCCACATTGAATGAAATATATGCACGAGTTGCTTGTTAGCGGGAATGTCTCTGTGTCTCCGTAAGATATGTCCAAATAATTTCCAGCGAGATTCAAGTATTTGCAGTGATAGTGGTTTTTCTTGACAATTTTTGTAGAGTGACTTATTTGTGATTTTGACCGGGAATTTTATGTTCAGGATCTTTTTCAATTGCTTTCGATGAAATGCGTTTAGTTTTTCTTCCTCTGTATGAGTTAGAGCCCATGTGCTGCAGTTATATAGCAGGATAGATTTTACCAATGATTTATAGAGATGTATCTTTGTTGCAGTTTTGATTTTGTTGTCTTTTAACCACAGATTGTTTAGCCTGCTTAGAGCTGTGGAGGAGAGCTGCTTTCTTCGTTCTATGTCCTCATTGTCGTCAATGAGCGAGCCTACCTTTTTCACTTTTTTCCAGTCTTCTTCATTTTTTGATAGTAATGTGAACTCAGTTTTGTCAGTGTTCACTTTAAGTTGATATTTTTCAAGTGTCTCTTGGATTTTGGCGATATTGGCGTAGTCATGCCCGATAAGGTCGATGTCGTCGGCATAAGCTATCTCACTTGGAATTTCCCTACCATAAGAGGAATTTGGTTCGGGTAGAGTGGTTCGAATCTCTCTGAGAGCGTTTTCTAAGTAGATGGTGAATAGTACTGGGCTCCGGCTGTCTCCTTGGGGAGTGCCGACATTGCTCATGAAAGGCATTGCTTTTGAAGAGCCATTTATTTTTGTGTTAATTTCTGTATTGCTCAGCAAGAAGCGTACTATTCTGAGCTCATCTTCTTTTATTATTGCTTTTAATATGTCCAGAATTTGGCTTCTATTGATCGTATCAAAAGCCGCGGACATATCGATGCCCGTGATTTTAATGCGGACATCTTCCTTAAGTGAACCAGCTGAACAGTATAAATATAAACGATTCAGTTTTTAGGCTATAAGAAAAGGTTTTGCTATTATTTTGGTACTGTATTGTCGTAATAATAGAAAGGGTGAGGCAATCAGGATAAACCACCACAACTCACCAAGACTAATTCATTGATGGGCAAGATTTCCACACTGGAGTGCCACTATTGATTACGGGAGGATTTCCTCGCTGGGGTGCCACTAGATCTAGATCTATATTTATTTTCATAAGGAGTGACTAATTTTTAACCTTTCATTTTGCCGGTAATGTTTTATATTATTCATCTAATTGCACAGAATCTTTTATTTCTAAAATTAAGGTAGAATTTGGTACCATAAGTTTCAGCTTAGGCTAGAAAGTAGATGGGGTGGCACCCCTCCGTGGAAATCCCTCCTTGATTACGATTAAAACCTACTCTTCAATTTCCATGACCCTTATTTTTGCCAGTAATGTTTTGTTTTGTTTAAAGATAATGTATTTTATTGCTAAGGATCCTTTATTTCTAAAAGAAACAGAGAATTGGTTAATAAGAATTTTAGGCTTAGAATAGAGTTGCACACGTCTATGGAGATCCTTTTCATTGATGGAGGATAGAGCGGGGCATTAAGATATAATGATTTTGTCGCTTTGATTAAAAAAAGACATTTCATTTTCAGTTTAACATAATTCAAGGACTCTACAGGTCTAATTTTTTTACTTGATAGTTGATACCGGGTTAAACTGTTGGGGTAAGATTAAAACTAAGAAGGCTTCATAATTTTACAAAAAATACATATTTTTCAAGTAACGAAAAAAGGGGAAATATGAAATCATTCTCGGCTCCATGAAGGCGATGAGAAATCAATTTTAAAAAAATCAAAATGGCAGCAAACGCTTATGAGAATTAAATAAACTTAATTTAAAAAAATGTTTTAAAAAACTCAAAACTTCCAATTTCTTATTCGATATCTACTTTGGTTTCTTCGTTAGGCTTAAGCTTACATATTTTATTCAAATTCTTGCCCAAACTTGTATTCTTTTTAGAACTCTCCAATTAAAAGACAAGAAACGAATTTTGCCCCACCGTAAAACCAGCTGTATGAAACAGAGTTTGTCAGTTTCAGAAAAAAGCACTCTTGTTGTATAGTTTGCACTTACCTAAAATTTATCGTCAAGGCTTCTACTCCGAAAAGAACAAACTGTTTTATGACGAAGGTAGTCCAAGCCAAGCAAAATGACTTCACAACCGTAACGGCAACCAAATCAGAATAGGCCAACTGACTATCAAAACACTGTGAACGGATTGACTGAACCAAGTCGACTAATATAGTATAGATTTGTATATCTAGATTTCTTATGTTTCTTGAGACTTAGGAGACAAAGAGAACGAGGGGAAGAGGGTGGTGATTGTTTGCTATGTTACGGGTGGGTGCGCACGAATGCCCGTTGTACCGTCTTAAAAACATAAAGATTTTTCAGCTAAGCCTAAAGTATATATTAATATTTTGCCTAGGCCTACACTTACCGCTTGCAGATTTAGATTGAGTATCAGTTAGTGGTATAAAGCACACGTTTGTATTTTGCTCGCTTACGTAAACAAGACCTTCGGGGAGCTGTGGTTTTAAGGTGTAGGCATAATGTTGTAGCTTACAGCTATTACACAGCCCAAACGATTTCATTGAGACAATAAAAACTATGATATGTTTGCCTTTCGGCTACACTATGTCAAGGGACATCTGGCCATACACAAAAGCTTCTTTTAACGATTGTCATTACTGATTTTGTGCTCATTTTCAGAGTGTTGCTTGCTGTTTGCTTTTTTTCAAGTTCCAAAACTGAAATCCGAAGCCAGGCCTGACCAATAATCTAGTTGTGTGTAGCATATTATTATTAATTATGCTCAGAGTGGCCTAGAATGTCGTAACAGCAGCCACATAGCCGTGAAAACCAAACACATACGTCGACCTGGGTCCAACAATGCTGACTAAACTAAGAACACCACTACGTAAAGAATGCCTTGAAACTTTGCTTGTGTTCTAAATATCCTTGAGAAATTAAACAAGGTGTTTAGATCTATATAAATGCATAGCCTGTTTCAATTAGTCTTTGGGTGTTGTGCTACATTAATAGTTTAGTTCCTCTAGATTTGAAATTCGTACGATGCCGAAGACTAATGTAAAATATTAAAGTGGGTAAAAATCACAGCATAAGCGGTACCGGTAGGTAAATAAATTACAGCGGAAGCAAGAAAGTAGACTAACCTTGGAAAGCTTTGTTTTGTGTGAGCGGGTTTGATTCCCAGTCTGTTCACATTCAGTCTTGTTTTGTGATTCGTCTCATCATTCTGTCGCGTCTCTTGATTCGTTTGCGGCAAAGATTGAAGCTCGTTGTAATCTGTATTTACAGCGAAATAAACTATTAACAGTGTATATAATGTATGTTGAACTAGTGGCTAGGCAGCCCTCTCTGAGCTGAGATCTAGTAATGTGTACAAGTTGTAACAAATATCGCCCAGGCCTATCGTAGTGCAATATTACTCTGACCTGGCGATTACAAGTTTGCCTTGTTAATGTTTGTTAATTACCTTCTAACACAATCTGAGGGCTATTATAACTGGTAATGTGGGGAGAATGCAATTTGAAACCGTTGGCTATCTGGGACAACTTACAACCCTTGCGCGCTGGACCTGAGGGAGGGGGGGGGATAATGGAAGAAGGAGAGAGAAAAGGAAAAGAGAGAGAGAGATGGAAGGAGGGATAGGGAGAGGGGATGAGATGAAGAGGGAGAGAGATAGAGAAAGAGGAGGGAGGGAAGAGGATAGTGACAATGACACTGTATTTTAGACCGATAACGAACTGGAAAGTTAGAATTTGGACGTTATAGTAAAACAAAACTGAAGTGAACTAACTTTACATGCAAAACGGATGACTGGATTAGTTTGCAAAGCAGCAGAAATAAAGAAGGGAATGGTTTTTTTTTATATAAACAGCAATAAGCAAGTTTTGATGTAGTAGGAAATTCATCACTTGGAAGAGTGAGCAAAGTGTGTAAGGTTATGTGCAAGATTTGAATGTGAATGAAAAGATGGAATGAAAATCATGGTGGACGGGAGAGAATCAGAGAGCATTTAACACTAAGTCATCGCTTCACGCATTAAAACATTTACAGTCTTTCAGAAGTAATCTTGATCAGTCATAAGTATTTCCAACAGATGAATAATTTGTACATTGTTTGAGAGGGAAGTTTGGGTCGTAGGGGGAAGAAAACAGTGACAGCCACCATAATTGTCAACTAGATTATAGACTGATATAGGCCGATACTACCTTATACATTTAAACAGCTGTAGTTGCGTCCCTTTTCTACTTTGGGGGAAAAACATGCCTCGCACTAATAACACATTTCTGCACACAAACAGAAACGACACCAACAGTCTTCCATTAATAAATTATTATTATAATTAATTAACAACACGAATTTTGTGTCGCAGATGAGAGAAATGGTAAATGCAACTAGTCTTCAATATCAAGGCCAATAATAACAATACACGCTCACGCAACCATATCACTTTCTAAGATGGGCAGGGTTTTCACTCTATAACATGCTGATCGATTTTGCACCGCTCGCCCTAGAGTGTCTTCGATTAATAGACAATACATAAAGCAGTTCTCCCTTAACCTTTTTACACTTGATCTAGTTGGTTGTTTGAATTTCTAACGTCCCAGTCAACTTTGAGGTTATATCAGAGACGGCGCTTGGGACAATTGAAAGCGCGCTGCCATACTGTGATGTAAGGAGCGCTTGCATACACCACACCCAGTCACATTATCCTGATACCTGGCCGACATGCACTATACTCATAATGCCAGACACTAGGTGATCAGCTGCTAATATCAATTTCAAAGTGCTCGGTTTGACTCGGCCGGGGATCGAACCACAATCGGACTCTATCAAGAGTGAAGGACATTGGTGGATTATTTTCATTAACAGAACACAACACGAAGTCTGTGTATCTGAAGGCAAGAGCGGAAATAGGACAGAACCTGATGGAAAGTACGTGCATATAATGGCAAGAGAGTTAACCACAAACCTACAACTAAAAAGTCACTATGTTCAACGATGCTTTCCCTTTTTTTTGGGGGGGGAAGGGGTGTTTTTTGTTTTGTTTTGCGTTCAGTTGTTTTTTTTTCTTTTGTATTTAGAGGGGTTATGTGGACGTAATTGTCTAACGAGCAGCCCAAATGAGTCCTATTGTGGAAATTAAAAAATCTGTTCTATCTAGAGTTATCCCCCTTTATTCTTAAATTTTTATGTATTTTAAAGGAAGTTTGGATAGTATTATTTTTCCAGTACAATTTATGTTAAAGATTTCATGCGAATTTTCATTACTTTTGAAGATTCAGAAATATCTTATCTTCAGAATATCAAAGCCGTTGTGAATTTGATTGTTTTCGAGGCAGAGAATAGGTCGGTGTTGCTATTTTCTTTACAGCTAATAGATCATTCTCTGAATGAATTTTGTCTTGGAACAGCACTCACCTATCTAATCCCCCCCCCCACCCGCATACACACACATACAAACCACTAAACGTCCTTCCTGTCTAACAAATTCGTTCAAAGTGGACAAAAGCCATCATCATTATAATTCTTCTTCTACCTAATAACTATTTCTGTTCTTCTCAGGTGCAATCCGGAAAGGAAGCTAATGAGAAACAGGTAGAGTTGGAGCCAACCTTTGAATGAACCAAGATTGCTAAAGAACAGTCCTTCACACCAGTCAGAGGCCGAAACAAAAGTCGGCTGAATAAGCCCGTTACATCATCATTCTCCAGACAAAAGCCTATGACTCTAACGAGCTGCTTATTTTAGTACATTCAATGCTCTGTTCGCGCAAATTATTGTGAATAATGAGATCACTAATTTAAACATCGTAGTAAACTAGAAAGAGTGGCTAGATAGACACAATCATGGAACAAGAGAGGTGTACAGATCTAGGTGTGGTTTGACGTTTTAGAGCAGTGAGAAGTAGTGAGAAAAGAGTCGAGCCCATACGATAATTAGAGTAACAACTGTAAAGATTGCCATCTCCCTTTATGTCCAGTTATTAGACCTGTACTTAGTCACCTCGTGCTATGACGTGGGTGTTCTACTTAGATCTCTTAGGCCATAACCGACTTCTCTAAAATACTGATCACCCTCAGGATGCGAATCCAAGTCACCATTCTGATGACTGAAAATAGCAGTACTCATCATCATAATGAGGTTAAAACCACCTTTCGTTTAGCTTACCTTAAGATGTCACCACGAGCCACAGCGTGATTAGCTCATTATATAATAATAATAATGGAGTTATTTTCTAGCGTCTCTTCCTACATGTAGGCTCGAATCTCTTTACAAAAGTATGTCTACCCAAACATACAATGCTGATATAATGACGATTTTGTACAAAACATACACCATTAACAATTCGAAAAAACAGAAGAAAAACAAAAGGTGCATGTACAAAAATTAGAAAAAAAAATATACATTGACCATCGGTAGTTGGATAAGTTTCTCGAGACAAACTAATTAAGGTCTTCATATTCCGTGAACAAAAAATTATGTTTTCAATAGTGTCTTAAACTGATTTACAAACGTAGCCTCCCTGATGGAAAGGGGAAGGGCATTCCAGTCTACTGGTACACATTGCACAAAAGCTCTATTGCCATCTTTTCTAGATGGTTTACATGGAACTGACAACAGAGCTTTGTTACATGATCTTAAGTTGCGAATAGGGGTGTACAAGGTAGCGGGCTTAACAACCTTAATGCTTGGCAAAAGACGTTGATTCGTAACAATTTGGGCAAGACAGGGTTGTATTTGTTTTGAGAGCTTTACTTTTCTCTGCCCAACCACAACTTAAAAACTCCATCAATAGAACAGTTTATTCCAACCCCAACCCCCTCCCCCCAAAAAAAAATAAATTAGAAATTTATCTTATTTTTTACCATTGTGTTCCAGGGTTCTACCTTTTCTACAGTGAAGTTTGCACACATCAACTTATGAGCTCTATTTCGGATGCTCGTACGTTAGCTTCGACCAATCTATTACTCTATGTATGTGGAGCACATCATGTTAATAATATCATGTGTTTGGTTATGTTGACTGGAACATAGAGTGAAATAAGAGTGGCTGATCTTTGTTGGTTGGCTGGTTGTGTTTACCAGCATGGCCGACTAAGGTACGTTCGTTATTCAGAACTTTCGTTTATGTGCACAATGCCAAAGAAAATCTCCTTTAAGGAATCTCTTTTTTTTTCAGAATAGCAAATATTTCTCCTAGGCACAATGAACTTTTTCCTTGGCGTAAACGATCTAGCTTTCTTTAACATCTGCCATTCTATTTTATGTCCCATGTTTTTTACTTTTCCGCTGGAAACTAAAAAGTAATAATACCAACCACAAAATAGAATGGCAAATTTTGTTAAAATCCTAAAAACCTGATATTCAGTTTTGCGCACTATGCCTTCAGGAAAATTTGAAATTCTAACCAAGAGACCAACTCTCAACCACCTATGGGAAATCTTCACTTTTTGTGTGCAAAAGAAACGTCATCTCCTGAATAATTTGTCCGGCACTTTCGATATGATGTCTACCGAGGAACTACGAAACACAGTGTATAGGCTAAAGGCAAAGGAAGGTAGATCTAATACTATATAGATAAATAGATACAGAGAGAGAAAGAGCAATATTGTACACAAACAGAGAGGAGAAATCGATAGAGAGATAGACAGATACAGATTTACAGATAAAGATGGATAGAAAGAGAGAGTTGGCAAAATGCACCACCATCTGCGCTAGAAGCATGTGCGATACTCTAGTGGTGGCCTAGAAACCACTGAAAACAAAATGAAATAAAAGAAGAAAAAAAGATGGGTTTAATGGTGTTCTACAAGATTTGTGATGTTTCAGTCAATAGATGAGTCAGCTTATGACGGTTTACCTAATAAAACACAAAACAATAAACAAAGATAACGTTGATGGCATACTTGTCCATTCCTTTACGAAAGACTCATTGAGAAATCGTATGATTTCAACATAAAGTATGGCTTGGTTTCTGAGTGGACGGAAGGAAGGTGTAAGGGTAGCA
>BMAT01012594.1:85513-99681 GCA_019649035.1 Elysia marginata
AGAGAGCTGAAAAGAGGTTGATAGGAAGGTGGGACGAAGAGAGAGATTCAGAGAGAGAGAGTTGGGGTGATAATACGACAAGAACCTAATTACAATTATCTGATGAACTGTAACAAAAGGCTCTAAGGTAGGGAGAGTTATTGAATAACGTGTATATTATACATCTTATCATTTTAACTTTATGTGCGTAGTAAAGAAATGATTTCTGTATTACCGCTCTAGTACATTAAATAGGCCGTATCGGCAATAAAAAATATAAGATAAAAGCAATAAAATCGATCATGATATTGTGAAGAGAGGAAAGGAAAAAGGGGGCGGGGTGGGTAGAGGGGGGGAGGTTTTTGAGAAGATTAGGTGAGCACAGGGGTTACGGATTTGGTCAATGTTTTGTGCTGAGGTGAGCACAATGAAATAATAGGATAGAGAGCAGTAAAGTTCTTACAGATGTTGCAAAGAATTAAGGTTTTGTGTTTTCAGGTCCGACTTTGTAGGAGAATAGATTGAGGAAGAGAAAGAGGGGGGAGGAGGGGGGTCGGAAGGGAAAACGGGGAAAGGAAGAGATAAAGAAACCTTGAAAAACAGCGATGGCGCGAGAAAATTAAGGAAGTGAAAAAAAAAGATAAGAGAGACAAAATAAAAGATGTGAGAAATAACAAGAGAGAGAGAGATATATATATATATATAATAAATGAGAAAATGAGACGAGGGGTGAATAACGAATGCTGGGTAAGACAGCGAAAATGGAAAGGAAGGACGCTTAATTCATTGCATTGTACGAATTGAACAACAGTTTACTCTGTCACTGACGTAACAGGCCTAGTGGCCACACTGCTCACATTTCTGATGAACTTACAAGCTTATTCACCCAAACACTCGAGATTTGTTGCGGTCCTAATCAGACGGCAACCTTTCACACACCAATGTTACTAATTTTATCTCCCTACCGTGTCCAAATAAAAATAGTAGAGCGTTTTAATGAAGCTCTAAATTTTACCAAAATAGTCCAAATATGTACTGAACAGCCTAATGTCAACCAACATACCTTCTCAACTCACAGATGAGCAACAGTTGAAACCGCGCATTACTGAATCACTCTGGGAAGATCTTTCACTGCCCAGAGTCGGGTACTCCTTCAACGCGAGAGTTAGGCAGAGAAATGTGTGTAAATAGCTTAATCCAAGGTTTAAAAACCGAGCTGTAAACCTGGGCTTGAACCCTACACCTCCTTGCTCGAGAACTTGACCCTCGGCATCCCGGGGAGCTCCTCTCATGCACAGGCTTTTTCCTTTGGCTGTCTTTTATTACATAAGTTCCTCGTCTTCTGACTAATGAGTCATCTGTTGTACATGGTAAATCTCAAATCACGCACAGTATGGAGATATACTAGGGATTTACGTATTTCAACCTACGCTAACCAATAATCAATATCTCCATGGGCTTGTAACAGATGGCCCTGTCATTAGAAGAAAATCGTGGTGCGTACTCTTACCTTTCCATTTTTTCATCGAGTTGTAGAGATAGACATCGCCTTAATATCACACACAGACTTTGCACAGGGACGTTTATAGGCTACATGTACTTGTTTTGCTTGTGTTCGGGTGTTTTTCTCCTACAAACGTTAGAGTCTCACTGCAGATGTAAAAACAAGCTCTGGGATCTACCCCGTTGTAGATGACGCTGTTATCTTGTTTGTGTTGTTGGATAATACGTTACGCTCCTGTGATATTTTAGTTGTTATGTAGGGTTACTAAGAGGATCTTGCGAAAATGAAGAAGATGAGGAATAATAATAAGAAGATGATGATGATGATCATGATGATGATGATGATGATGATGATAATGGTGATGTTGGTGATGATGATGATGATGGTGATGATGATGTTGATGATGATGATGATGATGTTGATGATGATGATGACGAGGGTGGTGATAAAGGAAGAGGAGGCGGAGGAGAAGAAGTGTCAGACTACAGAATGCCTTGGCCTTTGAGTAAAACCAAAAACCACTTTTTGAAAGGAAAAAAAGAACAATATTTGTACATAGATTGCTACCAGAAAACACAGTTTTCGCTTACTTATTAGGTGCTAAAAGTGACAAAAAATGCTGCTGTTTTTTTTTTCATCAGAAAAACCTATATGCAACCAACTTAAAGACAATTTTATTTGAAACAACTACAAGAAAGGCAATACCTTGCATACCTGTAACGGTATGTTTAAGAGCGAAAGCGGTCACAACACTCAATTGAAATCTTTAGTTATTTTGCTGAAGATTCAGGCGTTTGGAGTGCGCAAGGCGAGGCAGCGCTAGAAAGCCAATGCGTCTCTTGGGGAAAAAATTAAGTTTTAATGAAACGCTGACCTGCTATGCACGAACAAAGCATTGAACAGAACTCTAGCTATCTTTCTCTCTCACTCCCAACCTGTGTCTTTTATGTTCTTCCTTTCTCTCTCTCTCTCTCTCTCTCTCTCTCTCTCTCTCTCTCTCTCTCTCTCTCTCTCTCTCTGACCTTTTGATATCTTCCTGTTTTATTTTACACAATCTGGCATCCTGGCATGTATCAAATTCTTTTTGTCTTTACTCTACGACCAGCCAGCCAACACAGACCAGTCACTAGCCATCTGATGAGGGCAGAGCTGCCCGAAACTTTAAAGCAATGGCGAGGTACAAAATTTAGGTAATATGACAATAGATAGATTAATAGATAGATAGATAGATAGATAGATAGATAGATAGGTAGATAGATAGATAGATAGATAGGTAGGTAGGTAGGTAGGTAGGTGGAAAAAAGAAAGATAGATAGGTTCAATACAAAAAGATAGATAGAAAAAGACAGGTAGTTTGATAGATAGATAGAAAGTAAGATAGATGGACAGGTTGATAGAAAGATGGATAGATAAAATAAACAGACCGGGGGTGCACCGATAAACATGAGTACCATGAGTCCCGAGACACAGAATGGAATACTTGGTTAAATGAGTGAATGAGACCGAGAGACAGAGACAGGCAGACACAAAGGCAGACCAAGACAGACACATAGAGAGACGGAGACAGACATAAACAAACAGAGCCACCAACAGACAGACACATAAAGAGAGAACGAAAGCGACAGACAAACAGAGAGAGATGGAGTGAGACACACAGAGAGTGGGAATGACAAAGAAAGAGTGACAGAGCGAGACAGAGAGAGAGAGAGAGAGAGAGAGAGTAGTTGAGTGTGCCACACAGATGTTTAGAACTAAATACTAAGGCAGAGTTTACAGATGTTTAGACACACAGACAGATAGATAGACTGAAGAAAAGATAGACAGGCAGATAAAGATTTAAGCGAAGACAGAAGAAAGGCAGATAGTGACAGGTTAATGTAGATAGAACAGTCAGGTCAAATGTCTATGGTTTACAATCGTGATTTTAAAGAGCAGTAAGAGTTTGTACACTAAATCTCAAGTCTCAATTTATGCGCCACTTGTTTTACATCCTTTCCATGAATAGACTCGTGTCATAAAAAAAACTTTAACAAAGACGATTTTCTTCGAAAAATACTTTAGGAAACAACGAGTCAAGTACGTGGTATAAGGTTCACAAAGTCATCATAACAAAAGTAGATAGCCTGCACGTGAAAGCGTATTTTTTTCTATTGTTCATGATTCGTAATAGACAAATTTGTAAACTTTTATCTTAAGAGCTGGTTGGGCACCTTCTCACTTAGATGAATAGATGTAAGCTGCAATAAGAGTTGAATATTCCAAAGGATATCCTGGTATTATGTTTCACTGCTGGAAAGAAAAATAACATTGTCAAGAGAGATGGTAGGAGGGGGTGAAGAAGAAGAAGAAGAAGAAGAAGCAGAAGAAGAAAAAGAAGAAGAAGAAGAAGAAGAAGCGGAAGAAGAAAAAGAAGAAGAAGAAGAAGAAGAAGAAGTAAAGAAGCAGGAGGAGGAAGAGGAGCCGAAGAAGAAGTAGAAGAAGAAGAAGAAGAAGAGCAACAACAACTCTTGGGAAAAAGTTTAGTTCGATTGAAGCGCTGATCAGCAATGCACAACCAGTGAAATGAACAAAACTTTAACTGACTTTCTTTCTCACTCCTACCCTGTGTCTTTATGTTGTTCCTCTCTTTGTCTTACCTCGTAACAACTTTTTGTTTCTTTTTACACCACCCGACCCTCTTGCACACACAAAACGGTCCCCGACACACAAAATAAAGTACTTCGTTAAAACGAGTGAATGTGAGCGAGAGAGTTACAGACAGAGACAGACACACAAACAAACACAGAAAGAGACAAAGACAGGCATACAGAGAGAAATATAGACAGACACAGAGGCAGACAGGTAGCCATACGGAGAGACGAAGTCAGACATACAA
This sequence comes from Elysia marginata, assembly GCA_019649035.1. Classification (NCBI taxonomy): domain Eukaryota; kingdom Metazoa; phylum Mollusca; class Gastropoda; family Plakobranchidae; genus Elysia; species Elysia marginata. Next base: position 89,872 of record BMAT01012594.1, read on the forward strand.
ACACACAGAAGGCAAGAGACAGAGATCAAGAAACAGACAGACACACAGACAGACGATGTTACACAGACAGGCAGACGGAGACAGATAAAAAGAGGGTGAAAGTGACAGAAACAGGCAGACACAGAGAGAGATAGACAGACACACAGACACGAAAGAAACAGAGGCAGATATACAGACACATAAAGAAACAAAGACAGACATACAGACAGGCGAAGACGAATACGCAGAGAGATGGAGACAGAGACGCAGAGAGTGGGTAAGACAAAGACAGACAAAGAAAGAGTGACAGAGCGAGACAGAGACAGAGAGAGAGAGTAGTTGAGTGTGCCACACAGATGTTTAGACCTAAATACTAAGGCAGAATTCACAGATGTTTAGACACACAGACAGATAGATAGACAGTGAGAAAAGATACACAGGCAGATAAAGATATAAGCGAAGACAGAAGAAAGACAGATAGAGGCAGGTTAATGGAGACAGAACAGTCAGGTCAAAAATCTCTGTGGTGTACAATCGTGAATTTAAAGAGCAGTAAGAGTTTCTTCATAGACTCGCAAGTGTCAATTTATCTGCCACTTGTGTTACATTGTGTCTATAAATAGCCTCGCGCTATTCTAAGAAGCATTTTAACAAAGCCGGATTTCCGTCATTCAACAAGCAAAGAAAATTTCAGCTTTTGATGATTTTCTTTGAAAAACACTTTTCGAAAATAATGGCCAAGACTCATGATGATGATAATGATGATGATGATGATGATGATGATGATGATGATTTAAAACAGGAGTCAGTTTTTCAAGTCCGTTTAAACGATCAATGTCAAGGACTGTCGAAAAATTTATGAGAAATAGCCACCATAGACCTTCTTTAAAAAACCGGATTCAACACAATTAGACGACGATAGGCAAAAGTTACATCTGGATGGTTGTTCAAAACGAAACCAGAATAACTTAAGGTTTCGTTCTTTCACAGAAACCGGATCTAACCTATCGAGTGAGTGTTCTCATAATCAAAGCCTGTTCCACTCAACAACACTATATATATAGAGAGAGAGCGAGGTTTTTTCATTTATTGATATTTGCATAGAGGCTTTCACACTCTTTGATTAATGTACAATTTAAAGCAAAGATTGTTCTTCTATAGAAGTTTGAATCTCATCAGAATAATTCCTATACAAGAATGTTTATCTCACGCAGAACGAAATCGACTAAGTTGAGCATGGTTTTGGTTTACATACTCGCAATCTTTGTGAGCAGTGCCGGTTCAAATCCCGTCATCAAAGGTTCAGATACCAGAGCAGTGCCCTCAGTTGTGAACAACCAGTCAGGATTAGAAGATGAAATCAGCATCTTTCCACCAGACCGAATGCTGCAAGCCAGACCACCCCTCACAGAGCCTCTGTACATGGGCCTGGACCCCGGGACAAACACCAATCACAACAACTTGGTCTCCCTACCAGCTACCCAACCACAAGAGTGCCCAGCAAGTTCAGGCTCTTGGTTCCCAGGCCAGGCATTCAACCTCAGGTCCACCTGCCCGTGGATTTGGGAGGTCGTTGACAACGGGGAGAATGCGTATCCCAGGTAAACAAAAAAAAACGTATTTGTTTGGCTCAGTGGTTAGCGCGTCGGATTTGTGATCCGGCGGTCGCAGGTTCAGTTCCCAACCACGACGCATGTTGTAACTGTCTTAGGAAAGCAATTCCTCCACATATTCCTCATTCCACCCACCTGTAAGATGGGCACCTGGCTCTAGGCAGTGCTTGAAAGTTGTAGAATGTTAGTATTTGAGCTGCCTAATAGGCAGCCGTGCTGTAATGCTCTGAAACATGAGTTGAATTTGCTTTGGTGTGTATTGGCCTGCTGGGAGAAATATGTAAAGTCCTGAGACTGCCTTTTAGTTATTGTTCACGTTCTTTGTACCTCGCAAGCTTACCAGAAGCTTTTATTGTAGATCATTAATCTCGCCTTTCCTATCAATGTTTAATTTGAGCGTTTCTTGACCTTAGACTGCAATACTCTTATGAGGCCCAGTAACATAATGCTGTGTTTGACCGGTGGTGTCTAAACTAGGATAAGTGTAAATGCTTGGATTTTTACGTGGAGAATTCATGTTTTTCAAAAAACATTTTCAATGCCTCAAACGTTTGTGAAGTAATTTCTAACATATATAAATATAGAGCGAGTAGCATCATCAGTAGTAGCAGTAATAGTTAGTAGTAGTAGTAGTAGTAGTAGTAGTAGTAGTAGTAGTAGTAGTAGTAGTAGTGGTAGTAGTAGCAGCAGCAGCAGCAGTAGTAGTAGTAGTAGTAGTAGTAGTAGTAGTAGTGGTGGTGGTGGTTGTAGTAGTAGTAGTAAGTAGTAGTAGTAGTAGTAGTAGTGGTAGTGATGGTGGTGGTGACGGTAGTGATAGCTGAATCGTAAACGATACATTGGCTTAACGATGGCTCCAACACTTGAATTCTAATAAATTGGTGGTAAGGCTAAAATGGCCGCCAATAAGCACCATCAATTTTTACACTAATTACACTAGAGAATAATGGTTTCTTTGTTGTTTTTTTTTTGTCTTCCCATCCTCATCCCGTCCAGATTTTTGAAGCAAGCCAAGTGTCTATGCAACAACTGTCTCGGAGAAGTCTCGGGAGACACTTGTCACGAACAGAAGTCTAATTTTACCGTAATGAGAAAACTCTACCCTATAGATGGCGCCGCGGTTTTCAACCTAGAAACGGTCACCATTACGACCCTTTGTTTCTGCGTGAGATCACTTCCGGGTCGTCGTTAGGTCAAGCAAACCTAAACCTGCGCCTTCGCAAGAGATCAAGTTTGTAACCACACGCTGTGCAAAACTTTCAGTTAATTGTTTTAGCACTAAGAACTAAAAATTCCCCAATGAGCCTGTGTACAAAACGTCAATCTTGTGTTTTCCTGTCAAGATGGCAAACGCTACCGGAACAGTGAAAAGGAAGTGATGGTGCAATGGATCAATATGGCCGCACGTTACTGAGGGTCACATTGATCAAAACAATTTTATTGTTTACATTCGGAAGCGTTGACCATCATGATAGGGAAGTAATAGTCTCCAATGATTGTATATATACAAGGCTGTTTTTCACCAAAATATTTTTCAACATATTGGGTATTTTAGGTGCCTATGAAAAATCATTAATGAAAATAGGACTTTGGACTGTTCTATACTTTCATTTGATGTGGTAACTATAACACGAAAACCCCCATGCAATTATTATCCAAGTAGATTCTTGGTCAGGTAGTGTGTCGCACTACTTTGTGCAGCGCACTTAGCCAAAGGTTAAGTCTGTTCTACGCTATTCTTGTTGCAATCGTTGAATAGTTAACCACTAAAGTATGCTCATTTGTAGCCCATCTTGTATTATCCTCTGATTTACGTTATATATCGCTGGGCACTGCTTCAAGGGAAGTAGGGCACATGTTTTCTTTCAATTTGTTTGAATTGAAATAAAAACGTCCAAGTGACACACAGCCTGACTTGAGTCTTTCGTGACACTCAGTTGTATTTAACCATTTTTTCCAATTTATCCTGTAGTTTTACAAGCTTATCCAGGTATTATGTTTATAATTTAGGTCTGTTCTGGCCTGACTGCAAAACTTTCAAATTCTGGCAGCTGTCTTCTTCGTCTTCGGTTTAACAAAAGACCTTTTAGAAAAGACAGCGATCTCAAAAGGTTAACGTTCGGAGTGATATTTTTGTAGGCGTTTTATAAATTCTTTGTTAATTATTTTACGTTATTATTAGAAAAATGTGACATGTAGCAAAATGTTCGACTGACTCAAAGCTCTTTTGTACTCAATGAACCCTAGAGATTAAAGTATCGATTTATGCCACAAGACATTTGTTTGTTCCATCTTAGGTATCACTTTAACGTAACATTTATGAAATAGTTTTGAAAAACATTTACGCTTGATTCAAACGAAAATAGTTTAGTAAATAGCGTTTGAGAACAAAATTAATCCTTTTTTTTTTATATATAACTACTATGATCTAAAAAAAAAGAAATGTATTATGCAATCCATCGAAGAATAGTTTTGGTGAATAAATCAATGAGGAAACGAATCGCAAAAACACATCTTTAAAAAACTGCAGTTTAATTATATTCACCTAGGACCTTATTCTAAGAATATAAAAAAGAAGAAGGAGAACAAGAAAAAGAACAACAATAAGAATAAAAGCAAGAAACAAGAACTAAAACAATAACTAGAACAGCAGTATGAAAACCAAGAACAAGAGCAAGAAACAAGAACTAAAACAATAACTAGAACAGCAGTATAAAAACCAAGAAGAACAAGAGCAAGAAACAAGAACTAAAACACAGAGACAGCTCTAGCATCAGCCGCCTGACAGAGCAGCAGCAAAAACCAAGATGATCTCGAGTTGCCACACATGATTGCAGTCACCAGAGATGAGGAGGAAGAAATGCGAAGCCTGGCCACAAAAATCATACCAACCCGAGCAGACATCAGACCAGAGGGATTGGAAAAGAACGCCAGCTCCCGGCTATTGTTAGAGGCCTGTGAATATTTGATATTTGACTGGCACAAAAACAAAACAAGCTAACAAACGTTTTTTTTATCTAAAGTTTGTTTTCCTTTATGTCTTTCAACTTTAATATTCGGTGGCAAGCATGGTTTGGTTGCGAGAGAGAGAGAGAGAGAGAGAGAGAGAGAGAGATCGGAATGAAGTGAGGGAGATAAAGAGAGAGGGGGAAAATAAGATGAGAGAGAAAGAGAGCTAAGACTGGGGGAACAGTAGAGATAGAGATGGAGAGGGATAGAGAAATATAGATAGAAAAATTTAGAAAGAAATAGAGATAGGGGTAAAGAGAGAGAGAGGGGGGGAGAGGGGAAAGAGATATGGAGAGATTGAAAAAGATAGAAAGGGATGGGGAGAGAAGGAGGAAAAGGCGGAGATAGATAGAGAGAGATTGTAAGAGAGAGAGAAAGAGAGAGAGAGAAAGCGAGAGAGAGAGAGCATTGACACGTCTAAGCTCTGAATTGGGTTATAAATTTTTTTTCACCAGGTTTTGCAATGTTTGACTTTCATTTTGTTTATCTTAGTGTTTCAAGTTTCGAGACGACGTCATTTTTTCATATCGATACGAAACGTTTCAGAGAGGCTTCATCATTAACATGACGGTCTTATGATGGTAGATGGCGCTTTTATGAGACTAGACCAACAAAAGTTTAGCAAAAGAAAGTAAAAAAAAAAATTTTCAATCTACTTATGTATCTACTATAACACCGATTAATGTAGCTGATTTTTCTTACACCATCAAGTTCAATGCCTCTCTCGCTTTAAACGTAAAAAAGTGTCCACGTAGAAAACACTTCGATAATGTTAGGGAACATTGGTGATCTCTTAAAAGCTTATATTTTTCAGAGAAAGATAGCTGTAACCATGTCGTTATCACGCTTTTAAGAAATTAATTTCGTTGGGAACGCTTTTCTTAGCCTATGTGGCTTTCCAACTTGATGTCGAAAATTCAAATCGCAGTAGAAAACAACCATAAAACCCAAGGGCACCCTGACTCTTAGCAAAGAGGCTGGAGAGCAAGAGAGCCAAGACACGCTGGCTACGCGTATACGCATGGCTGCATAGAAACAGAAATAGAGCCGGTATATTCATTCAAAAGATAATAGCGGCAAGTAAAAACACACATACTACACAGCCTACACTAAACCACCGGGCGTATGCTTTGTTTACCGGCTCTATTCGCATACGCTTTTGTTAGCACTGTTGTCACAGAGAGTTAGGCTCAGTTCTCCCTCTTGCTCACTATTCAATTCTCTTTGCTCTCAGTTATAGGAAATTAAAACAAAGAGACCAACGTTAAGCATGCTATTTATGCTTAATATAAATCAAAGTTTCATAAACATGACTTTTGTTCAAGTGTTACATTAACCTAGGAGTAAGAATAAGAGTATTCATTCAACTAAAAAAAAAACTTTTATGGTGTTAAGAACAGGCTCTTGACAGGCCAGTATTAAAAAGACTGAAGTGCCCACACACTTGCTCTAAATCGACTGTTGAACTCTCTTCTGTTCCCGAGTGATTTAGAAGTTGAACAAGAAGCTGATGGTTTACGATAGGAAGAGCAGCTTTGCGCATGTGCATCTGTTGCAGCCCTAACTGTCATAATTTTGTCATCTTGGTGACTAATAAATGGGCTTTAATTTGAAATGGTTTTCTTTTATACGTGGTCGCACCATATCACACAATTTGCTATACTTTTTGTTTTTACAACATCTTTTTCGCACACATAAAATCCGATAGTCGGGACCTCATTATCAAAGTTCAGAATCTCTGAAATAATATTTGTTTATTTCTTTCATGAGTTACTTTCTTAAGACCTGCTCGCAGCGTGGACAATAAATGAATTTTAAAATACTAACTGAATTTAAACATGACGGCAAAGTATTAAAAGGAAAGCAACTTTTTGGGGCCAAATAATTTAACACAAAATTCAATTTTAAAAAATGCTGTTGTTGACTTGTGAGAAAAAGTTTCTGATTCTGTTCAATGATAAAAAAAATATTTTATTCACCGATGGCGCCTTCCATCACTGGGGATCGCATTTTTAACAGGGGAAGGAACGGGCTGAACTCTTTAGTATTTTATGCGATGCTGTATTACCCGGTAAACATCAACTGTTAAACGAAGACATGTTTGTATGAACGGTTAGGCCGCGGGTACCGAAGCCATTGATGTATAAATCGAGGGTTTGAATCATTATAGACACAAGCATATTCAGCCTTTATCAATTAAACCTAACTCATGCACTTGAGCTAATATAATACTTGAATCATTACTAATGGCACAATAACTGCCTTCACTGTTGATTCTAATTTCTGAATTTAATATTTATTAGATGCATGCCTTAAAATGTTCTCGTTTGTTCTTTGTGTTTGTTTTGTATGACTGAGAAGACGGTGTGTTTCCACATTCAATGGTTGCCTTTGGTACGATTAAGATCTTCACGTCAATTTTTGCAAGTCAAAAATAGAAACTAAGCAAAGACCTTCGCCAAGGAAACTTCTTTTTCGAGAAGCGTGGTGGCGACATGGTTTGACTATAAGCTATGTTTCTTGAGTGGCTAGGCGGTGGCTTAGAAGTAGTATAGGTTGAGGGTTTGATGAGTTTGAGGCTATTAAAAGCGTACTTGTTTCCATTGCTATTTTCATACCTAATATCTTTCACCAATTAATGATTGCATAATGGCTGCCTGTCTTATTAATTCTTATATCTAAAGTAATGGTTTGTTTGTAAGACATACCTTAAATTGTTATAATTTGTAAAAGATTCACTCACCTTTTTAAGATATCGAAGAGTTCTGCACTGTAACGAAGCGATGTATTAATTTCGTTTGAAAGGTAGAAATCTAAATCTTGGCGAAGATGTCGTTGTTGATTACTTTCTCCTGCTAAAGGCCATTAAAGAATTAACCTACACTGTAAATAGCTCAACTATTCCTTAAGGATTTATTGTCTTTATGAAGATTGCAATGTAATAAGGAAAACAGGGATGTAGGCTAAATGTCGACAAAGTTCGGAGGTTCAGAACGCTGTAGATTTTCTGATTCTGCTGAAGCTGAAGGGACTTTGCTGTTCGTGCCTAAGTCTTAATAATACTTTAAGATTGAAACCTTTTCACAAACTTAGCATACGAAAGTTCAGCATTGCTAAACACCTAGCTGATAAAATTACATGGTTTACATAAATAAACTGCAAATGCGCGTTCACAAGACTTACAGTTTATGCTTTGCGCGTTTCTTACGCGTCTGTGTTTTGTATAACGGTAGGCTAATTAGTTCTTGGTGTATAAGGCTATAAGACTGTGTCTTTTACTTTTTTTTTAGAATTCAACCGTCTTACCGCTACTTTAAGACTTTATTTGGCGTTCCACTTATTTTACTATTATTATCATTGTTAATACTATTTGTCATTTCACTACTATTTTCATTATTACTATTAAAACTACTACTGCTACTATTACTGCATTCTTTATTGTTAAAGATGAAGCTCTGAGGCGAAACTTCTTGAAAGTCATTTTGGTTTGTAAATATAATACGTTATTAATATCAAGTTGGGTGTTTTGTCAATTTGTTAAATACTACCACTACTACTACTACTACTACTACTACTACTACTACTACTATTACTTCTCTACTACTACTACTACTACTTCTACTACTACTGCAACTTCTACTACTACTACTACTACTACTACTACTTCTTCTACTGCTGTTACTAATACTACTACTACTACTTCTACTACTACTACTACTACTACTTCTACTACTGCTGCTACCTCTACTACTACTACTACTACTACTACTACTACTACTACTACTACTTCTACTACTACTACTACTTCTACTACTACTGCTACTTCTTCTACTGCTTTTACTTGCGCCCTCTTAAAAAGGGTGAAAATGAACAATGATAAGACAAACAGGTACCTATTTCACTTAAAGGTCAAAATGAAAAAAAAACTGTTGTTTGCTTAGAACTGCCGAGACCGAAGTCTTGATCTTGATTTAGATATAGCTTCATTGTCTTTTATGTGTATACGTTGACTTACAGTTACCTTTCCTTGTGTTACTTTTTTTACGTTCTCGAGCTCTGCATATTAAAGCGTAAGTTTTACAGTTCTATTTTGCTAAATTTAAAACATTAAACTTTGGCAAACGAACCGTTACTTTGAATTGAAGCTTTAGGACGGGAATTCCAAAGAAAATTTGCACAAAAAATTATTCAGCAAATAGGGCCAACTTTGTCCCCCCCCCCCCCCCCCCCCCCCCCCCCTGCTCTTGTTTAAGTAAAAATTCCGAAGGGCTGTGCTATTTGTTTACATAATTATGTTGGTAGGCGTATTTTTAAAAGACGCAGATAATGTTATTTTAGGATCTTATACTCCCTTTCCCACTGTTTTCAAATCCTTTCACTGAAGTAGTTCACAAAACACCAAAAATGCATATGCTTGTCTTATCTTCTATATAAGCTTTATAGTATTTTTTTACTCAAATACAAGTTAACCATTTAACCAGTTGCGTAACTATCAATATCAGGTTAAACAGCTGTAGTTTTTTTCACCAATATTTCCAAAAAATGCCTAACACTGTCGCAACCGACTTAAAGTCCATTACATTTTATTAGCATAACTAAACAAGGAATTCGAAAAAAATTAAATACAAGTTTTCCATGGTCACCTCTAGGCTGTTTTACACACACCTAGACACAGAAGCTTTATGAAGCTATCTGAAGGAATAAGATCATTGTTAGCATACACTGAAAATTCTGTTATGACACTAGCTCTGTCTCCAGGACTTGGGCTAACTGGATGTAGTGTTGCCTTCATCGTGCGCTTCGGATCAGCCTTCTTCCGCAAAACATGACCGAGAGGTAAAATGAAAAGGGGAGGGGGTAGGTTGAGAATAAAAAGAAAAGATCCGATACAAAAAGGTCGACAATCGAAACTTTGTGGTCACAGATTGCAGGTGCATTCCCTTTCGACCACCTGAATAGGGAACCATAGGCCTAGACAGAAGTCTCTCTCACAGTATGGTTTGCTATACATGAATTATAGAAAGTTTTAGCATTATTTCCACAACTTGATTTTATTGCCTATGTGTTTGTTGCATAAAACTATTGTTTTCAATTTTAAAACCATTCTTTTCAATTTTGATATACATTGCAGAAACAGATTTAGGAGATTTAGGTTTCAGGCTTAATCGTCTCTCTAACTTTCTCCCTATCTCTTCTCTCTCTCTCTCTCTCT
>BMAT01012595.1:21230-39851 GCA_019649035.1 Elysia marginata
TGTCAGCTGTGATTGCAATATTGTCTTCCAGAAAGTCGACATATTCTGTAACTGTTTCTTCTATGTTGGTATCATCATCACATTGGAGTGGAAATCTAGAGAGAGTGTCAGCTATCATGAGCTCTTTTCCAGGCTTGTGTATAATCCTAGCATTGAATTTCATCATTCTGATGAGCAGACGCTGACATCTAATTGGCGTCTTGTCTAGGTCTTTTTTCATCATTATTGGGACCAAGGGCCTGTGGTCTGTTTCCAGAGTGAAAGAGGGAAGTCCTACCAGGTATCTTGAAAACTTCTCACAGGCCCATATTGCCGCTAGGCACTCCTTTTCTATCTGAGCGTAGTGTTTTTCTGTGTTAGAAAGAGTCCTTGATACAAAGGCTATGGGCACAATCTTGATACCATCCACTTGTAGGAGAGCTCCTCCAATACCATAGCTGCTGGCATCAGCGCTGACAATAGTTGGTTTGTTGATATCAAAGAATGACATAAATGATGCAGCGGAGATTTTCCCTTTGGCACTATCAAAGGCTGTTTGTTGCTCAGGACCCCACAGGAAGCTTGTCTCCTTCCTCAGTAAGGCTGACATTGGCTGTAATATTGATGACATTTGGGGTACGAACTTGGCCATGTAGTTGAACATACCCAAAACTGTTCGTAACTCTGACACGTTTTCTGGCTCTTTAAGTTTCTGAATAGCTTTGACTCTGTTGTCATTTGGTCATATGTCATACGTAAGACATCTACGTGAGATCATAAGTGGACAAGCAAATTCTTATCGCATTGAATATGATTGGGATTTCCTCAGTTGAAAGCAAAAATTAGAAGACATAACCATGCTAACATCTAGCATCAAGTATGGCATGAATAGTCACTAATAAGCTAAGGCTGTCCAGGTATATATTATGTCATGCTGGAGATGCAGAATTTGAATGAACAACAGGTCTTTCTTAGGCTCAGGATAGTCCCCGATGTCATGAACTTATTTGCAAAGTGTATTGTGAAGATGGTTCTTTGTTTCAGGCTAGAAACATAGCGTCACCCCAAAACAACCACTCAAACCTACTAGCTTGCTTTTGAAAGATTTTGCACTAACATAAAACGGCCATGATGCTTTCCATCGATTGTCAAAGGCAATACATAATCTTTTTTTTTTTTATTCAGAATTAATTTTTTTTTCCTTTTCTACATATAGATCTACATGTAATTATGGAAGCTTCCTGATTTTCTGCATCCCTTTTTATTTTCAAATCTTTCCCTATTTACCCAGATATGTGGATTATCTGAATTCCATGGTTTCGATGCATTAAGTTTGATTTTTTTTCTTCAAATCATTTCACTGTTCAAATAGACCTAAGTGCGTTCAGTGCCAAACTTCTCGAGAAGGAAAATGTAATCAATTGCCAATAACCGTGAAATGTCTGAAACTGCAAGATACATCGGTCTAAGGAATATGGAAGTGATTGTTGGTTTTTACTGCACAGACAACGATCTACATTTTCGTCTTACACCAAAGAGAGGGATCAATAGACTATTTTGGATAAGCATTGAATATATATTATTTCTTCCCTTTAACCATTGTAGCTACAAAAGGTAGGGTTATGGTATTAAATTTTTGCCCTGTTAGTCTCTCTTAACTAGGCTTCAAGACAGGCAGATCTTATTCTATTTCTAGAGTGAATTTTCAAAATTTCAAAATATAGGTCTGATTAGATGATCTTGATGCTTTTAAAACTAAATTTCTCATTTTCTTTAATTTTTTAATATTTTTGCAAGAGAGCATGTCTCCAGCTTTAAAAACATAGGCACTGGAAAACTTTCAATATGGCTGATGGCTAGGATTTGTAAAAATTCATTTAGTCTAAGCCCCTATTTTTATTTGCCATGTCTTACTCTCTGACTTTCCAGGCATGTCTCCGCACCGTAAGCCAAGACCAGGTGCTCACCTTTCTGAGGACAGTGTTTCTAAACAGTCAACAGCCAGCCCCATGCACTCCAGTGATCTAGAATGGGATCCAGACTTTGTCAGTGCAGACGACAACGAGCGCTTGCAGCTTATCACCCCTGCCTCAAGACGACCTGCGGCCAACAGATGATAGCTGGCTACTTCTCCTTTGCTGTACATTAAGAGCAGTTATAGATAATATCTATTTGTTACCAGGCATTCAACATCTTATTCGGATGGTTGTTTACTGTTTTAATTTTTTTTTTTAATGCTCATAGTTTTTTTTAGAAGTGCTCTTCGATGTCACAGATAATTTATGTAAAGGGGGCGGTTTCAACTGCTGAATATTGTGTTGGCTTTTTAGATCAGTCCATTTATATATTGACAGTCCTGCCATTGTCAAGTATGTTGAATCGACGTTTAGATTCCGTGTTACAAGGACCATAGATGCTTTGAGCTGCATAGAGTCAAATGTACATTGGAGACATGAGAAGTAATTTATGGTTAAAATGAGAAGCCATGGGCTATTTGCTTTTCTTTTTATCCATGGCATTGGGTAAAGGGGGTGGGGTGGATGCTCTCGGTAAGTATGGTATAAGTAGTAAAGTTTACTAAGGAAACCTTTCATATCAACGTCAACAATGATATTTCAATATTCTAGAGCGTATTTTATATAAAGGCAATTAAAAGTAAACTGCTTGTAGACATGCTGCTCATTTTATTTCCTGAATTGATGAACTGATGCATCATATTGAAACCTTTTGGCGTAAATGAGCATTATTGTATAGGATTATAACGCAACTCAAAAAGGCAAATATTATAGGTTTCTTTGTACATTGTAGTCATCATGCCTTAGAATTTCAAATAGTATCGGCCTTGTTTTTCCAGACAGACACACATGCCAGCTTTAGGCTCTCAGGTTTTTTGTAATAATTTGAAGTGTTTGCAAACTGATTACTCAGCATTTCAATAAGTTTTTCTTGCCCATCCAAATTGGTTCTTGTTTATATATTTTTTTTCATCTTTCTGTGATCCTTATTGTTAATGGATTAGCTGAACATTTGATTTTGTTATGCTGTTACTCAACGTCACCTAGCAAGTTATGTCATGTTAGTTTATATAAGACCATTTTTTTCTTTAACCCCAAATTTGTCACATGTTAATTTTTTGCTTCATAATTTTTCTAAAGGTATGTTAAAGAAATTAGCTTTCTCTTTGTACCGCCAATATATTGGCCATAAACAACACTTCTAGGGTTAATATTGCATTTCTTTTGGTTGCACAGTTGGTTTTGCTTGGAGCCTCTACTTTGGGACCAAAGTGGTTGACTTTCAAAGGTCTTCACCGTTGTTTTAGGTGCTGTTTATCAGTTGTGATGGAGTGTTAATTGTATATCAAATGAGCTGATTGCTATGTTTTAAGGCTATTTATGAAAGCTGCAGTTGTGTTTCCTTCAGAGCTGAATATATTCCAATATCTTGACCAAGTGCACTTCATACATCAGGCTAAAGTTGTGGTTAGCTGTATCTCTCTTCCTCTTTCTGCAGCTTTTGTAGTCTGGTTTCAATAGTCTTTAGTGATATCACCAAATGTTTGTGTAATTTAGCTTTGAAAGATTATAAGGATTTCTTGGTGGCCTAGCTTACATTAAAAGAAAATAGAAAACAACACAAAGGATAGCTTTTATGGACAAAAGGTGCCTCAGTCTTCTAAGGACTTTGTTTTTTGTTTTTTTTCCCGTCAGCTATATCAGTGGGTGCAAGTAGTCAGATTTAAGTTTCTGAATTTATTAGTGTATTGGAATTATTTAGATACAAATCTTTTAATATAGCTTTAGTTACAGAACCTGTGAAAAAACTATGTAATGTATTATTTGAACCAGCTAACACATTTGTGTGTTCATATATTTCATCTTGCAATGCCATGGATCTAGAAAGTCCAAATGCATTAGGAAGCAACGAGTTTGACATGTGATATATTTTTGTTGTTTTTTCCCATAATATTTGCCACCTTATCCTTGGTGTCGGCCGTACTCATTTTTGTTTATCTCACAACACTTTAATTTGCAGATACGCACATTTTTCCCCTCATTGTTTGTTTTTATGATGTAACCAAATGTTATGATTTTGTTTTAACATAAACAAATTTAGGTTGCCTTTTTCCTTAAAGGAGGGAAGGTTGAAATAGCAAAGTAGAGTAGCAGAAACTCATTGCCTTAGGTTTATACACAGATTACCACTTGTAAAAAACTACTCTGAATTTCATTTGATGGAAACTTCTTGTCTTCCTATATCCAAACACCTGAGCTTCATTTAAAACTAACATACGACAACTTTCAATGTGCTATGAATCTTTCATTTAATGATTTTAATTAAAAAGAATTTTTATCCTGTTTGAAGCTCAATTTGATATACTTTACCTCTTTCTGATTTTCTTCCAAAGAAATTTGATTACAAACTGTAAGGGTTGATAATGGTGTGGTGCTATCTGTGCAAAGCAAACTAAAAAAAAAGAAGTATAGGATGTTAGTTTCTCACTTCCATATAGCTATGCAAGTTTAGCCTACCTTCATTATCTTATGTGTATGGCAAGTGGGGGGGCACACATCAATACCAAAGTATAAAATGTTTTAGCTTTCTTTTGTGTCAAACCACTTTTTTAAAAGTTTTTTTAGACACAAGGACAGAGCAAAGTGATTATTGTCTCATTTCTTGTTGAACATTTTTTATATGGGTAAATTAGGGAAATAGCTTTAGCAAAAAGAACTTGGCATTTTATGATATGTTATTTCCATATTAAATTTTATTTTATTTGCTTATGTTTATAATATAACATGGTATTTGCATCAATATTTGATTTTGTTTCTGATTTTTTTATTCAACAAAGTTTGTGCAGTCTCAAGGGGCCAAAGAAACAAATATAAAATGTGTTTGACCATTTACATTCTGTTAATATGATATAAAATTACTTTTTTTTTTTACCTTGTCACGCACAAGCTTTTTTTTTTTTTGAAATTTTGAATACCAACACCAATGAAACTGTCAGTTCAGAAAAGTTAATACTCAATATCATTTTTTTTTTTTTCAAATTTTTTCTTGTACACTTACTTCACCTTAGACTCACTCACACAAACTAAGACAAATCAGCTCAAAATTGAGTGCTGCGTACAAAAAAAAATTTTGATTCTTTAGTTAAGCATTTTTTGTGATCATTTTTGTGTGTGTGTGTGTCTTTTTCATGTCATTGCAGTTTGTACCAGGTGTTTCTATAGTTCTTGATACGCACACAGTAACATCTTTTTTTTTGTCTTGTTTTATGTACCTCTGTCCTCTTCAAAACCAACTTATGTGTGTGCAATACTAATGTTGATTCTTGAATTGCCTGTAATAATAGTGCAATATTTTTTTTTGCACATTTCACAGTGGAACACCCTTGTCAAGATATTATGACAACATTCTAAAAATTGTATGTTTGTAATTGAGGACACCATCAAGAGATAGCTATGCAATTTAAGTCCTCATTTTAATTTTTCTTCTGGAGCATTTATAACCTTGTTGGACAATTTTGTCTGAGAGAAAGCTTAAACTTTATGATGATGAGTTTAGGTTCAGTATTGTTTTGACCAATTTTCTTTTTTTTGTCACCCAGTCTTTGTGAATCACAAATCATATGTTACAGTTTTCTTCTAAAGACATGTATGAGGGCCGCAGAAGAAGAAAAAAACTTTAAAATTTGAAATACAATAGAATTCTCATAATAAAAAAAACAAAATTCAGAGGACTGCAAAAATCCTTTTTTTTTTTTAGTTAGATTGATATATCAGTGAGAAAAAAAATTAGATTTGAGCACAAAAAAATTTTTTTTTAGGGTTGTACTATGTAAAATGTATAAATATTTCATTGGATCATCATTTACTTATATATGTGGAGAAAGTTAGTCTTTCAAAATTTCAATACCTACAGTCATCTCCATTCAAGACAAACCCTTTTTACATGAATTTCTGCTTGTTCTCGAATTTATCAGTCTTTCCTCTCTAATGAGTGACATCCCTTTACACAAACAGGAGTTTGAATTTTGCTAACACCTTTATATACGCTTTTCAAGCATTGAAGTGAATCAACTAAAGGTTGTTTTTATACATAGCTTCTGCATAGTTTACATGATTAATTAAATTACACATGTCCCAGTATTACTTTTTGTGATGCAAGCTCATATTTTCTCAATTCCTAAAAACGCCACTATAAAAATCCTTTCTTTTACAACTTGTCTGTCCTGCGTCTACTGCATCCCATTATGCTTTTCAATGAATTAATAAATCTCCCCTAAATAGAAACTCCTACATGCTTAAGCAGTCCACAGATATTTGTGTCAACAAAATTGTAGTGTGCATGTATATATTTATAATTGGTAATCTTTTCATTAGAACTGAATATAAAATAATAAATTAAAAGTTATATGTATTAAATTCCATACATTGGTAATTGACCATCAACTTCACGGATTACTTATTTGTCTTGTTGTGTACATGTACAGTGTATTGTTCAGATCAAATCTATAGTTTAATTTTTCTTCTTCAACCTTTTAATTTTTGTATCTATTCAAGACATCATGAAATAAATTTAGCTGCCCCACTAACTTTGTCATAATTATACCTGCCAAGTCAATTGTTTTCATAGATCAATATTGATTTCTTAAAAATATACTTGTGCTACTTTTAAACTGAACTTTAAAATTCATACAAATATTTTTCTTGTCTTGCAACCAGTGCAAACGTGTCAGAAGTTTTAATTTTTGCATTACAATGTGTTGAACAATTTTTCTGAGTTTCCAAAAGTGTAATAAAAGTACAAGAAATTACCAAATGTTTGTGGGAAGATAAAAAGACTTCTTTTGGTTTTAAACAAATTGTCCCCAAAAAAAAGCGGAATAAATCTACCATGTACTTTTAAAAGGCATTTTCTCGGATTACATTATCTGACATCCCACTTGATCGGACTGGATGCAAGACAATGTACAGTACTTTACCATTGTTTGGATGAGATTCTAATGTGAGAGACTTGACAAAGAGATTGAAACCAAGTTTTCAACTTTCAATAGTTTTACCTTGTTCTCGTAGAGATTTTTTATGTTAATTGTTAATACTGTGGCATTCAGGAAATATTCAGTGGCTTCCCATTTCATCTAAAACAAAATTATTTATCACATGATCTTTTTCTATAATAAATTTGTAGATCACGTTCATGCTCACATGTCATGTAATGATTAAACCAATTATAAATGGATTGCCTCTGTATCATATTATCAATAAATATATCAGACAAAATTGTTGAATTTTGTGAAGATTGGTTTCTTTTTTTTTATTTTTCAGGCTTACAAGGTTTGTTATTTATAGGAGATTGTAAATGCATGATACTGTCTCCTCAATTTCAATGACACTTTAGAAAATAGTAAGGTTGAATTGTTGGTGCCAGTGTACGGTATGCAGTGAAGCTCAGTTTTTACGTGTATATTTTGTATCCATGTTTAAAACTTGATTTTTTGTTGTTTTTGACAGTTTCTACCCAATACAACAAAAGCTTTGTTACATACTACTTTAACTAAGCCTGCAATCTATTTAAATGATTCTTGAAATCACATATTCCCTCTTTATAGCTACATTTCTTGTTAATGTTTTCGTAAGAAACTGTAAATTTGTGAAGTAACCAGAGTGAATCAAGCACAAGTCGTTCACAGTTATTTTAAGTTAGAATCCTAGATACATACAAGAATGTGCTAGAATACAGTTTTTTTGTCTTAGAAATGAAGTAACTCAAGATATAGAGAAGCTAGAGTCATAATTTTGTCAACCTCGTTGAGAGCGTAGTAAGTTTAAATAGAGATTTAGAAAATGGTAATAAGTCAAGATGTCAAAATTATTACTTGTGCCTGGTTATGTTTCATCACAAACTTTCTCGTTTCTACAATGTCAGTGTTTTGTTACACATATCCTTTTCAGAACTCATACTTCATTTTAATTTTTTTTTTTAATTTTCTATATAAAGTATATTATGGGGTCCAAATTTGATTTGTTTGATTTTCATGGGCATATTACTGGAGGGCCTAAGAAAATGTAATGATATATGTAACCAAAAAAGTCTTAATTGCAATAGCTTAAGTAAAGCGAAAGAAAGGATCTTGAGATGAGAGTCAACCCCAACACCAAGGAAACCCTTCCCAGGAATCAATGACAATATCAAAAGTCGCAAAATGCTGATTAAACCATCCCATGTCCTTCTAGTTCTAGAGAATGAATAAGACTATATTATTACATAGCTTTTTCGCTGGATATGCCCCTTTCTATTATGAAGCATTTAAATCTCAATAAAATGTTATAACCCATTTCTTCAAGATAAGCTACATTCTTGAAGAGGAAATGAGTGACAATCATGCACTCTGTCACTGTGGTAATGGCAGAGGTGGATAAGTCACTCATCACCCAAAGGTTTTTTTGACTAGGCTTTATTCATTATTTGTGTGCCAGATCAGTTTGACTTTTACTTTTTTTTTCATGGATCCAATCTAGAAATTTATATGAAAAATGTTATTTTCATAAATTTGTGGACATGTCCTAGGTTATTCCATGCAAACTGAATGTTATTTCCTTGGACAATTACTCATAAAAACGTTTTGATATACATGTATTTGCAATAAAAATTGGGAATAAAGTGATCAAAGATGACCAATGAAGATATGTTTTACCTTGTTTTTTTCTTTATAAATAGATTTGTGTAAGTTATACAGTAAAAACCTGAAAAATATAAGTCTGATTACTCAAGTTTTTCATAATTCAAAGTTTTTAAGACATGATGGTTTTTTTTTTTAACTCAAGCAGTGGAAACCTCATAGTTCGAATTTCTTGGGAATGAAGAAAAACTTTAAATTGGGAGGATTTGAATTATACTCAAGCTTAAAGTTAAACTTAAGGATTAGGTTTATTTACTAAGCCTCTTTTCAGTTCTATGCAGTAGACCTTGTGTACAACAACCTCAGATTCAACGAACCCTTGCATTGAAAGAACTGAAATAAAATCCGCCTTTTTTCTCCCTTTTTTAACCTTTGCAAATTTGTGTTGAGTTGGACAGATGGCTGGTTAACATACAATCATTTACAGTACATAATGTATCATTCAGAAAATCATGTGGTTTTATTTTAACTTGATCAAGTCTAACAATAATCAAGTTCAGTTTTCAGTCTGACAGTCTGTCACAGCACACTGTAGTATACAGCTACAATCCAATCTCCTTGCAACAAATTATTGTCAGTAATTAAAAAGTTTCAATATTGTATGAACACAATACATGTTTAGCTTCTTCCAGTTAAAAACCCTTGGCAGAAGATGTGCACTAACCAAAGTATCATGGATTAAATGCAATTGCTTGAACTTGAAGAAGTAAATAGAAGTTATGTTTGAAAAAGACATTGCCTTGAAGTTTCAATATCAAATCATGGCAAATACGCTCTCTTCAATTTTGAGGAATAGAGCTACCGTTACATCTTAAACATCAGAAAGCAACCAGTGTAAGCAATTCTTCTTAGCACTGACTTTCTATCTGGCTTAGCCTGGGCCACCATTATTCAATTTATTGCAAAATTTTTAACTTGTTTTTTGAAATGCACATGTAGGACTACAGTATGTATACCCCTTCCTCTTCCCAGGTTTTTAGATAAAGGGAAATAGTCTTAATTTAATACTCATAGTATGTATTGTAACGTCATTTTACTTACCTTCTTAAAGTACATGTAAGGTATTTGGAAATAAACAGTTTACACCGGAAATTTTCTAATTTTTTCCCCCTCTATCTTCATATATGCTTTAAACTCGAATTTCGGATCCAGTAAACCACTGATCCAACAAACTTAGCCGGAAAATATAGAGTTTGTTCAAAGCAAGGTCTCTTTAAAGTAACCCGAAACGAACCAAAGAAGAAATTTCTACACTATCTATCGACCTTGAAAAATTATTCAAAACTACAAAGAATAGAAATAGGGCTGCAAGTTTTGGCAACGCAGGTTTTTCTTCTGATACAGTGTAATCACTCCTCTCTATTTGATACTGTGGAAGCTGTATTGCTGATAAAGTGAAAAACATAAATGAAAAAAAAGACTAAAAAGACCAACCATTAGTTTCAGTTTCATTTCTAGTTTGTTGACAAGGTTAGTCTGAAAAAGGTTCGTTCTATACAAGGAAATTTGTAAAGGTTTAAGAGGAGAAAGCATCCAGGTTTCAATTCTGTTAGTTGAATGCAAGGGTTTGTTGAATCCAAGGTTGTTGGATACAAGGTTCACTATAACTCAAAGCTGATCTGTTATCCCAAGGACTTCAAAATATCCAGACTAGACTGTATTTTGATAATGCTTTTTTCTGAGCTTTCAAATGCAAATGCTTGAAATTATCCTAATTTTGCAACAATATTTTAAAACTTCTTTAGGATTAAGAATAAAATCTGGTGAAAAATAGGAGTAAATCTACTTTGCAGGTGTTTTGTCAAATTAAAAATGTTCTAACATTGATGAAAATCTTCCGCGGAAATCCTCGATTTCAAGCTTAGGAGGAAAATTCCTCGGTCCTCGGCCTTCTGATCCGCGATCCCGAGAGGAAAAAAAATTATAAACTTCCGCGATAATTTAATTCCGCGAATCCAACAAAGGACGAATCAAGGAGCGGATGTTTATCAGTATCAACCGAGGACTGGGCCGATTTTCAGGCTTGAACCATGTTGTAATCGATCTTGCCGGAGTCACACTTTGTAATCTTTTTGTAGTATATATATCGAGGTTATATTTTTTCGATACTAAAGCGTTACCGATATCGCCATTTATATGTCTATTCCGCGAAATTACCATCCCGGTGTGATACTCGTTTATCAGTTTTGGTTCATTAAGTGCAAGATTGCGGTATTCTGTGGATCTCTCTTTTTAGATCCACTTGGACCATCGAAGCTTTCAATTTTCGCCCTTTCATTGATTAGACAAGTTTTTTAATTGACAAATGTCGTTTGCCAGCCAATAGGCTATAGATCTAGACCTCTAGATCTAGTCTCAGTAAATCTAGATCTATCATAAGTCTCGGGGGATTTTATGAATATTATGATCGAATCATTCAGTTTCTACTTTCGGGACGAGTCTTTTTGTTTGTCCGTTGTTTTTAAATATAGATCTTAATACATTTCATCAAATGATTGTGGTAAATCCAAGTACTGTTCTGTACAACAGTGCCAAGATATCGGAATGACGAGAGTAGAGCTAGAGGACGTCTTCGTTTATGAACTTTTTGAGTGTTTCAGTTCACAACGTCAACAAAAGATTATAAAATTTGTGCAATACAAATTAGATGGCAACTACAAAGGTGTTTTAGGTGCGTGAATTATTTGCCCGCCGCATAGGGCCCATTGAGAGATAATCATTATAAATATTACCATTAAAATTTAAGTTCAATTGATCCTATACAAGTATGATGTAAAATGTTACGTAGGCCTTGATATTCATTCTAAATAAGTAGCATTAGGCCTGTGTTTGCAAATGAGATCTTTCAACCTAACAATTGGACTTGGAGTCATTAAGTGGTGGGCTTCGAAAAAAAAATTCACTTGTTTAATTACTGCTTTAAATTAAAGTTAAACCGAATTATGAAAGGAGGAGCATATTCACCACTTCTCTTATTTTGGTGGGGCCATTTCACAATAACGAGAATCAATTTAGGAGCCTTGCATAATAAAAGTATGCCAAACTGTAACTCACGCAAAGCAAGATTTCTCCCCATTCTTCTAAAAGATGACAATGGCAATTTTATAAGACCCCAATAATTCTCTGAATAAGCTTGTGAAGGGTAGAGGTTTTATACTAGGCGTTTTGATTAATGACATGGTACCTTCATCTCACCCTGGTGCAGCTGCTTCTTGCATTATGTGTCAGCTGTAAGACAGCCAGGTAAATCAGGCATAATAACATATTAATATTGACAATCATGACAGGTACTGTTTCTTGGATTTTTTTCTTAAGATGTTCTCATTGCCTTTTAAGGAATTGAAACAAATTTATTACTCAATTATTTTTTTTTACACTGAGATACTTAATTTGAAAGCAAACTATCAGATTTGCTTTACACATATTTTCAGGTAGTAATTTTAAATTTAATATGCGCGATTTGTGCCTGATGTACCCCAATGGTATTACAAATAGTTTTCCAACTGCTTTGAGATAACTTGTCATTCATTAATCCTTGCAAAACAAATCAATTTACTAAGGTTAAGACAAGAAAGGCGCTTTCATTGCATGTTTATTTCCATTTTTTTACACAGTATGACAGTTGTTCCACAGACAAAAAAGATGACACGCTTATTACATACATACAAAGACTGATTAACTTCCAAAAAGTCAAGATTTTGGTTTCAAATAGAATTAGGTGAGATAGAGAAATAATTAAAAAGAAAACTGCATCAATATCTTTGCCATCTTCATTTTCTGCCATGTTGGTTCTCAGAAACTTATTAAACCATTCCCTAACCACAATGTGGTTTCTTTGACTTAATTTATAAAATTAAAATTTTTAGAATAGAAGAAAATCCCTCAGCCCAGCGAATCTAAAATCCTTTTACGTAGCTTTCAGGGAGCGCATGATCTGAGAAGAAAAAAAAGGAGAAAACACATAACATGATATTGAATGGTCATTTGAAAAAAAAGCTGAAAATACTGAATAAGGTATACAGCTTGATGATCGTTACTCTTGCTTAAAAATTGAACAAGCATATATCAAAGTTCAATTGAAAAATTGGATAAATGGCATTTACCAAATAACTATGTAGCTAAACATTTTAACTTAATTTAGAATAAAAAATATTTACAACCCCATTAACAGGGCATCTAAACCCAGCTAAGCTTGAGTTCCAGAGCACAAATAAGAGCAAAATACTATCAAAACTGTATGTTTTGACCCCTTAATTTTTTTAAGTAGCCTTCTCTTGGCTAACCATATGTTTAAAAGACTATCCATTATAAAAGCTGATGAGTTTTTTGTTTTATTTTTTTATGAACGATTTTATTTGAATCATTCTTTTTTCATGGTAAATTAAACTAATAGAAACTTTCAACTAGAGCTTAATTTTTTATTATAGCTTTTGAAAGCTGATCTAATATTTATGTAAAAGTCTGTGAATCCATCCAGCTAGGAAGTATTTTGATTTTTCAACCCATGGGAAAAAAACTAAGGGCATTCAAAGGAAATAAACGATTTGTCAATAGCTTTTTCCCAAAGTTGTTAAGCGTTTAAATAGACCAAAGAGATTATTTTAATTGACTCTGATGGAAATTGAAGGGCACAATAGACAATGTTCCTAAAAACCGTCGGCGAGAGTTATGAGCCTTGTTTTACTACCAAAACTAGGGACCCCATGCAAAATTAGAATCAGTTGGGCCTTTTCTTGTACAAAACGTTTCGTACTGCTTTTTATGATGACCGTGTAGCTCAGAAGAGTTAAAAACATGATTAGAAATATTATAATGCGAATAATGATAATCCTTTCATAAAAAAAAAATTGTGTGACTCAGGATTAAAAAATACTTTTTGTCCTTTCCAGGTTTTTTTTTTTCTCACAGCAATGATGTCTACCAGCAAAGTGAAACAATAAAACCTACCTCATCAAACTTGTGAAATTGCCTAATGAAGAAATCTCCATATCTTCTTGCTACTTTGGTGTCAGCAATGTGAATCATGTCCTGCAAAGAGATTGGCCAAAAAAAAAGAGAAACTCGGTATTTCTGGCTTGCTCAAAGTGAGATAACTCTCCTATCACAGCAAAACCTTCAAAGTGATCTTGATTCAATAAGCTTATTCCTAAAAACCCGCAACCAAAAACACAAGGCCAAAATTATCATAACTTACAAATTCCATCTTAAAATGAATAAAGAAAATCCAAATTTTATGTAGCATAATAAAGGTTAATAATTTAAGATCTTAAAAGAGAATCTGAAAAGACAAGTACCGGTAATTACTTCTTTTTTGTCACACCACAATAGGAATGCTTCAGTGAAAAAAAAACATATCAAAATTTTCGTTTAAAGAATGCACATTACAATATAAATTCTAGCTGAGGAGCAAAACTAGAGCTAGATCTTGCAAACATAGCAACTGAAAACTGATAAAGAATGATCTGGGCAATCGTATTTCGACTGTGACAAAATGATAAACATATTGTGGCCTGCTTAAGGCAACTAAGTACGTTCGATGGCAGGCACATCAAGCCTCTGATTTTAATATAGGAAAAGAAGCCACATCAGAGGTTTGATGTGCCTGCCATCGATTTGTAAAATTATGACTTCTGAGAGGATACCTTGTCAATGAAGAAATCAACTTCTGAGGCAGACTGAAATTCTCCATCTAGTCCACTTGTACCTTTAGTCCAGACAAGGTTTTTCATTTTATGCTGTACGCAGAGAAATAAAACATGTACAATTATTTTTTTACCCAAATGCTCAACCAGAAATCATTGGAAAGTGGAATTGTTTTAGAATTAATAAAGAAAGGTAGAAGAAAAAACGAAAAAGGAAAGGCGTGTGAGAGGCAATCAGGGTAAAACAGTCTGAACCCTAAGAGGGCCAACTACGGAAATCAAAAGTAAATCTTTTGATAACCATACAAGTAATTATACTTCTTTATTTTGGTATATTTTTACATTTGATCCTAAACTTTGGCTTTCTGTTGAATAAATGGTTAAACCTTAGAATAAAACACAAAAATGCTCATGATTACACAAAAGAATAGTTAAAAGAAAAGAAAAAGGATTGGAATTTGGACAATATTGTACAAAACGGTTGGTCTTCTGAGGATTAAGCTACTCAGTGTAATTTTAAGTCACAGTAAAAGTAAAGTATTGATGGTACAATAACTTAGAGCAATTTTAATTTGTTTTAACATTTCAAAAATCTCAAGTTTTGATTGTTTCTGATGAAGTCTGATTTTTTTTTCATCCTCTTTTTAAAATTCAGCCTCAAACTTAATGTTTCAATATGTTCATAATCCATAATTCTTGTAATGACAGTACCAACCTTAAAGCACATTAGTTGAGTACACAGCTCATCATCAGACTGTGAAACAAACCAAGAAAACAAGATAAAATAGAAATACGGTTACTGAACAAAAGATAGTATAATGTTTAAAATCAATATCTGATAATCCAATAGGATTTTTAAAAGTTCCTTTTCCCTTTGATTACCAACTGACAAAAAGAAAACTTCCAAATTTATCTGTTAGTTGAAGTTAAAGGATCGAGTAATGGAGAATCTGAATGTGTTAAATGTTAATTTTTATTTTAAAAAAAAAGTTTTAAACTACTTAGATTCTGCATTATTTCACCCTTTGCCTTAAATCAAAACATTCTGCTGAATGAACTGAAAGGATGGGCAGGATAAAGAGTTTTAAAGAGATATCTACAAAGAATGAGATCTGTTCCTCTTGTTAAGCTAATGAACCTAAAAGCACAGAAATGTGGGCAAAATTTGAAAGAAATGTTTGGAGAATGAAGTAATTTTATAAATGTATTTTGAATATTTAGCCAATTGGGATTGATAACACTAAAAAATAAGGCAAAAACTCACCATATCCATAAAGGCTGCTAGTTTTGCAATAGGCAAGGTTGTATACAGTTTCAGGTAACTGGAATAAGAATGTAAAAAAAAAGATTTTTTAAAAAATTCCTGGCCTATTCATAGTTCAGCCTTTGCAATAAAGATTTAAAGTCTAAATTCTAAGAGCTTATTTCTCCCTCAAGCGGACATTCAACAAAACTAAAACAAAGAGCAGCATATAAACATTGATATTTAGTAGCCTAGTTGAACTTTTCAACTATTGTATGGGTTACATTAATTTTGGGGGGCATATTTTTTCTTCATTTTACCTTATCAGTTCGAGAATTATTTGCTATTGATAAAATTAGATTATAATTCTTTTTTTAAGCTAAACAATTAAAAATATATCATTGCAAATACAATTTTACTAGACTGCATCCATCTCATATGCATATCAAATTATTGATATATAACATGATTAAATTTTGAGTAAGACTTGTTCTTTTATTCACATTCAGTCTGAAGGCTGCATAGGGGAAAGCATGCTTGTAATTTGCTGTTAAACACAGTGATGCAAATAGCTTACACACAAAAAGCAGGAAAATTTTCAAGGCCTTGGTAAAGTATAAAGTCTGGAATTGGAAATCAGCAGCTGCCCTTATAATCCTTGAAACACCCTTTTGCAAAAGATATCATACAGAAGTGCTACTATAGAGCTGTTTTCTTACAAATCAAAGAATACACTTGATTTTTCATAACACACTCATCTATATTAGAAAACCTGCGAACAGTATGTATATATTTTAAGGACTTATCCTGACTTTTCATTACTTTTGGAAGTCTTCGTGTTCCTGACTCCTGCTTTTGAGCTGCTGCAATCCCATGTAGGAAAAGGTTTTTTTTTAAATCAGAACTGCTGCGAAAATTGGAAAACTTCAATTCCTGTTTCTACGCTCACCTTCTGATGGTGGGAACCTGAATCTGTTGGTTCACCTCGTCTTTGAATACCATCAACTGAAGCGCAAACGGCTCCTAGAAACGATGTGGGGAATCAAAACAAAAAATTAGCTTTTGCTTACTGCTATGTGTGAATTACTATAGACAGGGGCTACATTTGAAGTATTCCAAAAACTGTATTATTTCTTTTTAGATCAAGGGTAGGTGCTAGGTTCTGATAATAAAATGCACTGTTTTTTTTATCAATCCCAGAAAAAAAATTCAAAAACTGAAAGTTAATAATGAATAAGATTGGGGTTTTTTTTAAATAAACATAAAGCAATTAGTCTACCATAATACTGTTACTGCGTTTCTGATATGAATTTCTGTTAATCTTATCCATAAAAAAAAGTTGATAAAAAAAATTAATTCTCCCAAGCACTATTTCAGATGATCTTATCGTCAAGTCTTGGACTGTAGATTTTGGCTTTGCAGCAAATCACAAGCAGCCAATTACTCTGCTCTTTTGATCCAAGTTTTGAAAAATCCAATTCTAAATTAGAAAACATTACACTGCATGTGCAGAGACTCAAAGAGAACTTACAGTGCCTCAACTCAGCTCAAGACTAGTTAAGTGTTTCTCACATAAATGTCAGATTTCACATTTGTGAAGCAGTGTAAAAAATTGAAAAATTGAGACAAGTTGCAGTGATAACTGATAATTTCTATCACAGGATCAAAATTTGACCCCAAAAATTTTCTTGGCTCATATTGAAAGTTTATAATCTATTTCATCATACAAAGTCATAAAACCATTGAAATATGGTTGGAATCGAGATAATCAAGTGGGGATAGGTTGGTGATCTTTGTAACTTCTTTGTGATTTTAAACCTTTACATGCTCTTTTCATTATTTTTCTTCAAATGGTTTTCATTGATATTCATATCTTCTAAATGCAATAACTACCACAAATGTCAAAATCAAGATATTTTAAAGACCTTTCAAACAATGCATATATCTCTAAATGTCAACATTCAACTAGACTCATTTTGTCATAATGCTACACATTTTATCTTATCCTTTGAGACATTAGGTACCTGATGAGCCATTTGACCTGATTTTCCGAAATTCTGACTCAGAAATTATTTTATTTGGGACTGGTATACAAAGTCAATCATACCTGCACATGTAAATGAGCCAACTAGTGCTACAAATTGAAGTCAAATAATATATGGAGTATTATGGGTATCCCATCGGTTACACTTTGCTATACAGTAGACTTAAGAAGAAGTGCCCGCACACATACCTCATCAGTGAGATCTGTTAAATCTTGGATTTTATGGAATTTCACTTACAGGACTAAAGATTAGATAGTCTGAGGAGCCTGACAATTTAGGACAAGCTTATATTAAGTCCTAGCTTGCAGGGCTTACCTTGCTTTTAGCTGTATTGTCAAGTTCATAATTTGGTGGTACTGGAGACAAAAATTTGGGGCAAGCAAAGGCAAAGCTGGCTTCAAATTCAGCCATGTCACTGAGGATAGAAGCAATTAGGAAAAAAATTTAGTGGTACTTCTTCTGACAGAAGATGTAAACATTGACAGTAAAGTTATACAATCTTCCTGAAATACTTATTAGAACAAGAAAATATTACCCATATACTATGTTAAAGTAAAAATTTTTTTTTAAAAAGTCAGAAAATGGCAAACTTAAAAATTAAAGGAAGTCCAAAAAATGGGGAATGACCCTGGATAAAAAAAGAAAAGAAGAATATACCCTCTCTGCATCTTGTTCATCTTGTCCTGATATTTCTCTCTGAGGTGAGAGTGAACGCTCTCGTCAATTCTCATTGGGTACAGCACTAGACACATTGACAACAGAGTGTACATCTGGTCATTTGTCTTAGAGATCTGGCAGTTCAGGTTGGAGAGAAAGACAAAATATTACAAAATCACGATAAGTAAAGACATGAACGAGTACCTATAAGTGTAACGAATGTAAGTTGACTGTTAATTGTCTTTTTTACACCTAGTATACACCAGGGATGCCCTCAAGACAGAAAAAAAAAAACCTGAACTTTTTTCGCCGTCTTTCAAGCCTCTATACATCAACTTAGACTGAATACTCGACAAACTGTATATG